>JBAKBP010018807.1:0-45930 GCA_037953745.1 Lithodes maja
ATGTGCTGTCAATGGTTCGAGCCCGGTTGAGAATATAAGGTATATAATATATATATGTACTGTACGTGTATTTGTATAATATGCACATATGTATGTAAATATACGTACATATGAGCGAGAACATATTGCTCACTAGCGCAACTTCTGATTATAAATATATGCATAAGCATTATCTATTTTTAAGTGTTCGTGTATCTTCATCCATGTATTTTCCACCCTTAACAATAGAACGCCCAGCTTTTCCACATTTCGCCTTCTATCACACACACACACACACACACACACACACACACACACGAACGAACACATACACACACACCTACACTAAAGAATGTCCTATATACTACAATTCCCCCAAGCTGTCTCTACTGTTTATATCCTTGTTTTGTTCTCTACCGAGGATTAACCTCCCATTGTAGTAGGCTTTACCTGACCCTACCTGTACGGACTTGTATGCCGCACCCTCTTTACCCTTTTCAACTCATCACCTGACCCCACCAAAACAGTTTTTTT
This sequence comes from Lithodes maja, assembly GCA_037953745.1. Taxonomy (NCBI): domain Eukaryota; kingdom Metazoa; phylum Arthropoda; class Malacostraca; order Decapoda; family Lithodidae; genus Lithodes; species Lithodes maja. The sequence continues at coordinate 514 of JBAKBP010018807.1, forward strand.
ATGTATGTATGTTTGTGTGCATACGTGAGCGTTTGTGTATACGGACATGTGCACACTTACTGCATGTTCTTATGTTCTTATATATGTGTGTATATGTATGCGTATGTATGTGCGTACGTACGTGTATATATGTATGTTCTGTATATGAGTAAGTAAAATAAATGTGTATATGTACTGTATATTACTTACTCTCATGGTTATTTTATGATAATTTGTATTCTGCACCTGCATCATTATTGATTTTTTTTTTTTTTTTTTTTTTGTAAACTGAGCTTACCATCTTCATATCTGTACATCTCATGTTCATCCACTAAATTGTAAAATGTGTATTTTCAGCTCATGAGGCTGCCATTCTTTAATAAACCATTTATTATTATTATTATTATTATGTCGGGGCCTCCTTGTCGTGTGACTGCAGACGTGGCACACCTTCTCTCCGGCCACCCGGCCAGCAGCAAGTTGGTTAGGGTTGGGAGGTACAGTCACAAGCCTGTGGGTCAAGAGGTAGTCCCGGCACTCAAGGCGGCTGGGCAAATCCACGATCGCCCTCGGAACTGGTGCCGCACGTGTGGTTCCGTGCTTACGGAGGATGGCCTCTATGATGTCCTTGGAGAACAGCCTTACAGAGGTCTTCTTTCCTGTGTGCGTCATCCACAGGTTGGATGCGTTGAGGACAGCGACATCAAGAAGATGGAGTACGACCTTCTTGTACCATTTACAGGTCTTCCTCAGCAGTCAACAGCAGTGATCTGCATATCAATTTTGTCCACCAACCGCATGTTCACATTATATTCTAGGACAGCGTCAGGTTTGGAGATAACAACTACAGTCCTGTTGCCTGTGACACGGTCCTGCAGGTATCTCCTCTTCCCGCTATCTAGCAAAAAAAAAAGAAAAAAAAAAAAAAAGTGACCGAAATCGCCGATATATAATAATTTACTTATCATTACTTACTATATCTTATAAACAATAGTAAGTAGCCAACTTACCATAATACCGATACACCAAACCGATACGCATGCGGTTTTGTTTATCACCTGTTTACTAAAGTGCAGTGGCGTATCTAGGGTGGGGCAGGTAGGGCACGTGCCCTGGGCGCCACTTGAAGGGGGGTGCCAAATCATCCTCAAGTAAACCTTATATTTAACTATAGTGCAAATATAATATCAAGTATTATGCCTAAATACCTATCCATTTGTCATTAATATAATATGCTTACAGGTACCTACCCGATAGCACTATCGTTAGTGAGTGCTGTACTGTATTTTATATATTATTTTGTAATAGTATAGATATCTTATCAATATTTGTATTTTGTACAAGTGTTAATGTCTTGTCATGTTGCAAATTTGATTTTAAATAATATTTTGACATTTAACATGTAGTTTCTTTATTCATGCAGAGTTTAGTAAAATTTGCCAGAACGTCCCGGACTTCCCAAACTTGACTACTTCCTTTAACGTGACGATAGTGCGTTGTTATATGTGCGATTAGTTTGCTTGGGAAACAGATTAACTTGCTCATGTAGTAATGTACACCCTATGTGGTGGATTGTGTTCTTTTATTTAATAATTTTCATTTTAGTAAGCGTTGTTTCCACATAGCGATTTTGATAATTTAATTTGACTTTATGTTGTCCTTGTCCCAGTTTTGTTTTGTTTGGTTTGCAGGTTTTGCATTTTAATGATGAAATGCCATAGCGGTTTCTTATTATGATGTACAGTTAGTACAGTAATCACAGTAGGCTATATATATTTTAAATACAATTTAGCCTTTTAGGCAACGAATTCATGCAAGCCATTGCCTAAACACATTAATAGTTAAGTTACCCCTCTAAATATTTTCTGGGTGGTTTTCTTTCGTTATCGGTACTATATTTTATGCAATGTTGAATGGTGTATATAATATTTATTGATATTCTGGATTATTTCTCATTTGACTGATTAGTTAATAGTAAAATATTGTTAATACTTACTATATAAGAGACCCACAAGAAAATTAGGATATAGGCTATGTATAACTTTACCCAATGGAAATGCGCCTGACGGCCTTATTGGGCTATCCTTAGTTGGAATTATGCAAGGCTGGTACATGTCATATTTGTTACATACTATGTGGTACCAACTCTGTAAATTGCTAACTGAATAAATATCATTATTATTATTATTATTATTATTATTATTCTCGAATGCTAGCGAACGTTCATTGTTGACAAACACTCGAGCCACCAGGCTACCCAGGCCTGGGACAGGCAAAGCAAGGATCCAGAGTCTCGGAGGTACGAAATATATGTATTCATCACTCTATACTATAATACTCCATTTCATTTTATCTGACAGTAAATTGAATACCTTAGCAACGGAGTTCTCGATATGTAATGGAAATAAATGCCATTACTGTGTTTCTGCATCATATAAATACAAAATTTTCACAATTCAAAGCGTATTTGCTAAAAATTATTCGCAACAGCTGATTAATCAGAGATGAATACATTGTCAATTTGCAATTTACCGTCAGCTGGAATGAAACTGACTATAGTCTATAGTTTAGGCCATGTAGGCGACGTCCTAGTTATTACATAATGGCTTCATGGCAACTAGGCCTATTAGACGATTAGGCCTATATTAATCTTTAGAAGGATCTCAGGCAGCTCAAAGGATCATTGAGATAGTTTGTGTTCTTGTAATGGTTAGAGATCCTTCCTACACTTAGTAAAATCATCTATTCTAATAGTTGTCAGAGTATGGGTTAACTATAGCATAATGATAATCAGATGATAAAGGTAAATTTGACCGTATCTTCAATATGGTAGATTATAATCTACCATATTGCAGATGCGGTAATTTATACTTTTATGATTTATCATCTGATTTTGGCATCAAATCAAGGGTTTTCCGATAGATTTAGGTGAGATTATTTTGGATGTTGCTTAGGCTAAAATCTAAACACTTAAAATTTAGCTTAAAGGTTTAGAATGTAATTTTCCTTATTTCAGAACATTAATTGTGTAAGATCATGAAACCGTTCCTAGCGAAGATGGAAAGAGGTTTTACCTTTATTTCTTTAGAAAATTGTTTTATTACTTAGGCTAAATACTTTTAGAATATAGCTTCTAGGCTTAGACTTGGTTTAGAGTGCCATTTTCATTACTTCAGAGCATTGTGTAAGAAGATCACGAAACTATTCCTCATGAATAGAAAGTGGTTTTACCTTTACTTCTTGCTTTATTGCTTAAGCTAAATAGGGGTCTACTTTTATAATTTAATATATAGGTTTAGACGTGGTTTAGAGTGCCAATTTAAATATTTCAGAGCATTGTGTAAGATGTAGAAAGAGAAGAAACTGAAGAAAAACTGACTTTGAGGAATCATAGACCAATTTGCACCAGTAAAAGCAAGGAAGGTGCAGTTGTAATTTTCATTTACAGTAGATGTCAGAATCTTATTTATTACTGTCATTATGTACTGTAGTGCAATGATGTTTTAAATAAATTATTATTATTAACGAGATTGACTTATTCTATTATTTATCCTGATAATATGGATTTATGTAATCTAAAAGATCGGTGTCAAATGTTTGAACAGGGGCTTAAAAAAATGTAAACTACAACCCAAACTCAAAATAGGCATCATTAACCTAACACAAAACAATGAACCAAACCTAACACACACACACACACACACACACACACACATATATATATATATATATATACATATATATATATATATATATATATATAATTATTTAGTGTTTCAATTACCTAAAAATAGCTCTGAATATGGCTTTAAAATGCTCCTAGAATTGCTCATATTTAAAACAAAATCTCGGGGGGGGGCTTATAGCCCCCCCCCCCCCCCCCCCCCGCCCCCAGAACCCCCCAGCTGGAGAGGCTCGTTGCGATCGCCCCCCACCCCAGGGGGCGCAATTCTAGTTCTTGCCCTAGGCGCTATTTACCATAGATACGCCCCTGCTAAAGTGCCACCACTACCGATTTTCTTCGAGCCGACTCGAGCGGGAGGGTTACCAATTGAAGTTAAATCCGCTAGCATATATTGTTAGATGTAAGACATGATAAATTCCACTAGAAATATGAATTGGCAAAATCCATATAATATCACTTCGAAATTGTTCTGAAATTTCAAAACAAAACCGCTAGTGTAAGTCATTGCTGCTAGATCGAAGTAAAGGTCTCTAGATCTAGCGGAAGTCGCTATACGTATTGGCAGTACTGCACACTGCCGACGGCGATACGTTGTTGACATTGTTGTTGATGTTCCAGTGGAGGGATGAACAAAATATTTTCCTTGTCCAATATAATAATAGAGACAAATAAATAGTTAAAAGGACTAATAACCTAATAATAATGACAAATAAATAATTTACTCTGTGTATCCGAATACTCCCTGTGACCGAACTGGCCATGGCCCATATAGTTCGATTATGGGAGTGATCACTTGTAATGCCAAGCACAAATATTCAATCTTTCGTTGTTTATATTACCGTAAGAAATTTACTGAACGCCTGAAAATAATACGCTATAAAATGCTTGCAATCAAACTTTCAAGCAATTACAAGGTCACATGCAATTATAAAACGGTATATTGTAGACCACAATCTTCGCCAAGCTTCGTTGTTGCTTGTATTATCGTGAGAAATGTACCGTACACCCTGGTTATCGTGAGAAATTTACCGAACGCCTGCAAATAATACGCTATAAAATGCTTGCAATCAAACTTTCAAGCAATTACAAGGTCAAATGCAATTATAAAAAGGTATATTGTAGACCACAATCTTCGCCAAGCTTCGTTGTTGCTTGTATTATCGTGAAAAATGTACCGTACACCCTGGTTATTGTGAGAAGTTTACCGTACACCCTGGTTATCGTGAGAAATATACCGTACACCCTGGTTATCGTGATAAATTTACCGAACGCCTGCAAATAATACGCTATAAAATGCAAAGGAAATTTCTTTTAGAGTGCAATTTTGAGGACGTAATGTGCTCTGAGAGAGAGCGGAGCGGTGATTAGGAGCATAAATTACCTCCTGACCGCTCGCCACGGCCGCCGTGGACCTACTGAGCTTTACTCCTCTTACATCTACCCTCCCTCCCTCGCCACAGAGAATTATATAAGGAAATTACCGTATTTTAGGGTTTTTGCACTCGTGTTGCACGATCATTGCAAGACAACCAGTGATCGTAGAAGGATGGTTCGGGTGTCATTGGAAAGCTCAATTTACGCCCTTTCAGGGATACATACTTGTATTACGCTCTGGGTCTTGTTTATGCATGAAAAAGAGCACGGAAACAACCCTATTTAGGGTAAAAAAAAAAACGCTGGGCGGCACAGTGAAATATACTCCACCACCCGCTCGTAAGGTGATAAAATGCTTGCAATCAAACTTTCAAGCAATTATAAAATGTAAATTGTACTTACCAACACCCACACCAGTATGTTCTTCATCAGGAACGTCTCCATTTTGCTCAACGGTCTGTGCAACATCAACCACAACATTTGCGACACGCAAATTATGCTTGGGGTGAAAGCCTATGATCGGCATATTTTCGTCTTCCGAGTCATCCACACTATCAAAACTCTCACCCAGACCTTCCATGGTTTCATTCAACAGCCTATTAGAAAGTTCTGAAGAGTTCAGCATGATATCTAGTTCCTGAGCGGTGAGCCGGGCGTGATGAGTAGGCCGTGATGAGTGATGAGCCGGGCGTGATGAGTAGGGTGGCGCGACGCACTAGGGGCCACCGAATCAGACACGGGCATATCTTGACCTTCCATTACGGATGCTTGAGGGATACTGAGTCACGGTCATGCAGTGGGGATATGTGGGTGGGACCTTGTAGTACACCGCCTGACCACCAAGTTTCGCTTTCCACCTAAATTAGGGCGGGAATACGCCCACAGACTTTAGTCGGACCCCGCCATTTAGTCCAATTTTCTCGATTCGGACTTAAGTCGGGCCCCGATCTTTAAGGGTTAAATACCACTCTGATGGGGGTAGTACTGGAGTCCTAACTTACAGCATGATGAGGAAGGTAATGACCCTCTTTATGGTTTATTTCACCTGGGACCTCCTCAATAAAGTCATTTTCCAACTGCTCTTGAATTATTTTATGATAAGTTTCCAGTCGTTCAGGATGTTGACGCAATCTCTCCACCATTTTATTTAATTGACATCTTGAACTCTGGTAGTTAGTTGGTAATTCAGGGGCATTTATCTTCCATGGAAGTCCTACCCAGTACTGGCCATCCTTATACTCAACTGTGTCTAGGTAGTGGTTATATGTTAAGATGTCTTCAGGGGTGGGAAGATCTGCTTCAATACCCACTGTGTCCAGTTCCCAAAGTTTGTGAACAGGTTCTTGTTGCTCCTCCAGAATGTCTCCCAGTTGTGATGGAATTAATTCTGCGCCAATTCTAGCCACCACCAGAGATTGTGCAGGAGTTACAAAGACTGGATCCATCTGGTTGTCTGATTCACTTGGGCCACAAGTGGGTAGAGATCCCATTATTATATATATCCACCTGATGAAGAAATTAACTGGATACCATGTTTCCGAGTCATTTTTCGCAAGAAGCGACCACAATAGTCTGAGCCGATGATCAGTTGAATTGGACCTGCTAGGTCAGACTCGATAGTTCGGTCTGCTAGTTGGACACCACTCTTTGTTAAGAAGTCAGATGCTTCCTTTAAACCCTTATTTACCACAGAAGTGTTCATGTCTTCCTTAACCACCTCAGTCACCTTATATTTATATTTGCCCAATCTAATCAGGGGTTTAACCACGTCAAATGTTTGTGTTTCCTTATTTGACAAAATCCAGTTATTGCCATGTTCACTCTCCCTACTGTTGGCAAATTCATGGATCTAGCAACATTTCGGACAATGAAAGTCTTTTGCGCTCCAGTATCAAAGAGTGCTTTGACTGGCATAACCATTTTTCCTCTGATCAGTTGAACCTCGGCTGTAGGAGTAGCTGCCGGTGTATGCATTGGGTTTCCCGTGGTCGGGGTCATATTTACACTTGTAGTTTTGGGTTGTACTTCACTGATGTTGGGACACAATGCGGTATGATGTACACCAGTCTTGCACCGAAAACATACATTTAATTTAGTAGCACATTCCTCAGTAGAATGTCTTGTGCTAAGGCAAACAAGACACTTACCTAGTTCGATGAGTCGTGGAAGTCTAGCCTTCAGATCTGGGTAAGTCCTACAATACACTGTGGAATGTTGTTCTGAACATAACATACACATCTTCCGGGTTTCTTGGTTTACCACTGGTGTGGGGTTAATATCTCTGGTTACTTCTTGGGTCACTGGAGAATTGAGACGAGCATTTTTTCTCTCCCAAACACCTTTTGTTTTTGATACTGTACTAGTTTGATTATTCTGCTGGACGGATGTCACATAGGTACCAACCTCTTCCTTCTTGAACGGTTTTGCTTTTTCCTTAGTCCCTGCTGTAGACGCTTTTGTGTATTTAACCTTGTTGTCTCCTTCCTTGATACCGGTATCCTTCTTGGAAACCAGCATGTGTTTGCACAGCTCTCTTAAACCCTCTTCTATCTCTTGATACGTGAAGTAGTTCTTATACCTGTGGTACAATTCATCACAGGTTTTCTGAGAGAGCTTTTGTTGTACAATGTGGTTCAAGAGCCAAGAAGCTGAGTCAAGATCTTTCTGGGTACTAAGTGATTTTAAAACACAATTCAAGCTGATCCGGAATGATTGAAGATCCTGGTACGTATGCTTGGGTCCTGATAAATTCAGCAATTTGTAAACTAGGCGCTGTAGAGTCAACTCCGTATCTTCAAAAATTTCCTTGAGTACTTCTAGAGCTGCTGTATAATTGGCATCCGTTATGAGAATTTCCTTGATAAGATCCAATGCAAAACCCTTAAGTTGACCCAACAAGTATGAACATTTATTTGCGGCAGGAATATCTAACCTGTCATGAACTAAACTTTTAAATTTGTCCCAAAAGGTATTCCAATCAGATTGCCCATCAAATTCAGGTAAAGTTATAGGTGGCAACTTAAAGCTTTGTTGTCCCGGAGCCGCAATACCATTACTGGTACCATTACTCCCTGTCCCGGTAACTGTCTCTGTCGCCAAGGATTCGAACCCAGCTAGTTGATCCAAATAATTTTAACGAGCATCTGTATAGGCTCGCTGTATTTCTTCAAACTTTTCAGATTGTTCTTGTTTGATTCAAAAGTCCTCCAATTTATTGAAAGACACTTCATAATTATCCCACCGGGTTTTCAGATCTTGGATTTGATACTTTAACAGCTCCCTTGGACAGGGGTCACGTCTTTTTACCTCCTGGCAATAATTTAATGCTCTAGTTACCCAGCCTAATTTCCCCACCATATATTTTCTCAAGAGTATATCAGTCATTTTGGAAAATGGGTAATTATTTTTGGACTATTATTAATGTTTATACTGAAGACTAATTTTCAACAATCAAATCTACATTTAGATATAGCCTAACGCATACTTAATTTAGCTGTTAATTTTTAGCATTATACACGTAGACCTACCAATACTTGCTACAAACTCAAATGACAAATTAGGCTAGTTGGAAATGATTAAAATCTTCAGTATTACTGCCCAAATACGTGGGAATTCACGGTAGTAGGGGGAGGGAATTAATTATTAAAGTTAAGATATGCTCCGTCCTGAGCAGTTAGCCGGTCAACCTAGTCTCACAGACGCAGGTGACATTAAGGATGTAAACATAAAAATGGTAAAAAATATCAAAAATAGGGAAATTTATAGACCGGAATTGTGTTCAAAAGAAGAAATTTTAGTTATTAATTAATTTAGTAATTTATTACTTTAGCTGTGAGTTGGAACCTGTGGTAGTAGCATTTTCTAAGGGGGAGGAATCATATTTGTTGTTTATTAAATTTTGAATATGCTCCGTCCCGAGCATATAGCTGGTCGACCTAGTCTGTCAGACGCGGGTGACATTAACCTCTGAAGTGCGCACGGGGGTAAATGAAAACGTCCCCCTGTGCTGACGTATTTGAGGTTTTTCGTCACTAAAATATTCATTGTACCATTAATAGCATTAATAATTATCCATATGCGCCTATTATGGGTTGATTATAAAGGTATTAACCTGAAACAACAATAAAACGAGTGAAAACAGCGTTTGGATGGTCAAAATCGGAGATATAGCCCGCGAGTTGTATAATCTATGGGTGAGGCAAACTCCTTTCCCGCCAATTTCCCCCAAGGCCACTGAGACACAGTCGATCGATACTCTCTCTCTCTCTCTTGCACTCGATGGCCATCAGTGATGACAACACCCTGCTTGCAACTCGCTAATGTTAGCACGAAAATATACCTCAGAATAAGGGAATAATAGGGAAAATAGGTGATAACTGAGGAATAGGAGGAAAGTGGGGAAGGAGGGGAGGTAGAGGACTGAGATTTTGCATGGCCCAGGGGCCAAAAAAAAAAACAAAAACAAAAAAAAAAAAAATAAAATTTTTTTTTTTTTCGATGTAAAAAGTTGATTTTTAATTTTACTTACTCCAGAGTCTTCCCGCAGTCCGCCGGCCGAACTCTAAAGAGTCTTCCCGCAGTTCCCGGGTTAAGGACGGAAATATAAAATTATCTAAATTGAAAATAAATGGGGAAATTTAGGGACTGCAACGCTGCTCAAGTTCCTAGTTTCACAAACGCCAGAGGACGCAACGTTGCAGACCCTCCTAATAGTCCTCTACCACAGGATTGGGCTTAAGAGTGAAAATGCCAATGACCCACGGCCATTGCCTGGTAAACTACCCAGCCGAGCCATGAATCGACGATATACTCATGATATCGAGCTACCTGCACGGCTTGAGCCCGGCGATTCCAGTGGATACTGTCCCGTCGAAGGTTTTGGCGATAGGGTCCGGCTCCAAACTGGAATGTCTTGTAGCCACGCAGGAGCCTTTGTAGCCGCCGATTCACGGACTGATATATGGTTCGGTAATGACCGCGGGTGACTCCGGGCTCGCCCTCAGGGATGGGAGGCAGCTCTCGTGGCTCCAGGAGCACAACAGCCACTTTCGAGCCACAGCGCTGGTCGATTAAGCAGATGATAGCTGCGATGTTGTCCGTGATTTCCAACACCCGTACCGACTCATGCACATCGTTGCCCCCCAAATACAAAATTGTCAATTGGTGAGGCCAGTCCAGCACGCGATTCAGCTGTCTGTCGGTGAGGAAGTCACGGGCCCTACCTCCTGGAGCCCGATAGCACCTCACCTCACAACTGGGGACCTCAAAATGTCGTGGGATCAAACTATGTCCCACGAAAGCTACCTTGTACATCCCCGCTGTTGTAATAAATAAATCCTAACTTAACCCTAACCTAGCCTAGCCTACAGTCAAGCGGGATCCTCACTTGGGGCACCAAAATGTGGGGGATTTGTATGAATAATTCTGTCCCTTACCAAACTAATCAAAATTAAATAAAGAAAGTGGAATAAACTTAAATAAATAGATAGGTTACCTGGATGTTATATAAAGATGGTATTGCCTATCTCTCAGAAACCCCTAGCTAGACATTGTATAAATGGCCATATATATCAATCGACTTAGCTATCACTGGGGTCCTTGCATTGTTCAGAGGATCCCGACTATGGTATGTAGGTAGGCAGAGAATAAATAGGTCCTAAACTCCGGGCCGGACACTGGGAGCGAAGCGAGAGGTCACGAGACCCTTGTTGGCGGTTCAAGGTTTTAAAGAGATCTGGTCGGGATTTTAATTCCGACCCTTAAGTTAACTATATACAAATGTGTTACCGAGGGTTCATTCCCTCTTCACGAAATCATATAAATAATAATCAGCATTTAAATTATATAATTATCAAAGTAAACATCGTTTCACAACGATTTAGTGAACATAATATCAAGACATTAATGACCCTAAAGCAAACGGTGGATCGTGTATGCGGTCGCGGGAATATTTAAACTGATTCCCAATACAGTTCTTCTAAACTTATTTCTACAAGATTTTATAACTAAATTAACTTGGCCAAAGCTAATCTTAAAGTTCTAAATTACTTAATATTAATTACTCTTTACAATATATTATACAATCACCAGGTTCTGGTAGAAAATTGTTCACTCTAGTGAGGTTACCCTATCGGAAAGTTGTTGCCAACAGTCCCCAGATACCGGTGTAGTCAGACACACAATTATATTTACATTTTGATTCGAGGGCATATGTTTTTGTAATAGACCTTATGTAAACGAGATTGTGAACTTCGAACGAAAATATAAAACAAAGTTAATGTTCTCTATGGGACTGTTAATTGTTCAGAATAATTCGTCAGTGTATCATTGTTGTTCTTCCAATTATTGTTCAGATATTCCGGGATAAGGCTTGTACACATTGATCCATAGAAACACACACCCACACACACAATGTCCAGCTTTTCGACATTTCGCCTTTTCACACACACACACTCACTACAGCACACATACATGCACAGTTGCACACGCACTCTACAACATACACACACACACACACCATGTCCAGCTTTTCTACATTTCGCCTTTTCACATACACAAACACACACTCACTACAGCACGCATACATACACAGTTGCACACGCACTCTACAACATACACACACACACACCATGTCCAGCTTTTCCACATTTCGCCTTTTCACATACACAAACACACAAACACACTACAACACACACACACACACACACACATGGCATTCGCCATATTCACCATAAGTCACGCAACCTCCGCGGTTTTATCTCATTACATCGTCCAACAATTACCGTGCATTCGCTATTTTCGCCATCATCGTTCGCCACTTTCGCCATGAATCGCCCTCAATTGTCGCACACCATTCGTCATTTTCGCGAAAAAATTCGCCATATTCGCACTTTGGTCGTACTTCCGTCGCACTGCAATCGAGGAAATTCGCCTTTTTCGCATTCATTCGCTACTGAAAAAATCGTATTCGCCGCGAGTTTTGGGACATAGAAAAAAAACATGGTCGCACGGCATTCGCCATCGAAAAGTCGCAGTGGGATACCCCCTTAAGTGTATACTGTGAAGTGATTATGCCTATAAATCTTCTATATACCTAGAACCTACGCCCAATTTTAGTATTCTGATTATATTATTATTGCTTGTGATAATTTAAAGTATCCCGTTCCATATTTTTGAAAGTAAAGATCCCCTTACCGTTGAGTTACGAATTATTGCTTAAACTAATCATCGAGTATATCAGTTACAGTGAATATTCTAATAATACACGCTAGTCGGATTATATAATTTCTTTCCACACTTCTCTAGGAATTCCGATTGATTTATTCATCAAGTTTACCTAGCATTTGACCTTCAAGTCAAGATCTATATATTCGTTTACTAATTTATTCATTATACCTGATTCTATGTAAGAATTCAACGCTACTTGTTCTGAGTTCTTTTAGGAACCTGTTAATCTATTTAGAACTCCTTGTATAGCATTGTTAGTAATTCATTAGTGCAACTTCGTCGTGTACAACCACTCTAGATAGTAATTTGTTTTACGCTATCTGTCCACGTAATTTTATTAGCGTTCTTTCTCATTGATTCTATTTTACGCAATTATAATTATCTGAGTAATAGATATACTATGATACTATCCATATATCCATTGAGAATCTGAATTTCTAATTGTGTGAATTGATTTCATATACAAACAAAGTTATTATTCGTATCTCGTGTGAAAAAATATTCGCAATAACCCTTATATCGTTAATTTCCGATTTAACTTATCTTTCCTCCAATCTTAAAGTAAACCGACTCACCTAAATCACCAACTTAAGATTGCACTTAGATAAATAATTATTTTCCACCCTAGCAGTCGTCCTGACCTACAGGTTAAGCCTACCTTGTGACAGTTACCTATTTGCGGCTTAAGATTTTGTTGTCTCACCCCCCCCCCCCTCCTCCAACCTTACCCGCGCGGCTGAACGATATTCCCTCAGCTGTTCCTGTACGTGTCATATTATTTCACGCTAGCCACTCGACTCTCATATATATTTTTATCAATGAACTTATGTCTATGTATATATCTGTCTGTGTAGTTTTGTATATTTCACAGTTCTACATAATTATACATAACCAAGTGAATATTATTCTATTTGAGAACCATTTGGATAACCTCTCCTATCCACTGCAATTCCATACTAGCTATTCTATATGATAGTGGAGTATAGGACCCATATATAACTCTTAAGCATTTGAATAAAGAAGAGTGTAATTTACCCTGTGTATTTATTGTGTTCTGATTGGATGATTGAGTATATAATTGTCATATTCATTATGCTGGATGTATTCCTGTCGAGCAATATTCCAAGTCTAGATATCCAAAACCTGGATTGCCATTAGATAATACTGAAGCCAGTTGGATTACAACCCGGCATAACATCTATAAATATTCAGATTTTGTATAAAGTTTTTCTGGTAACGCACAAATCAAACTATCACATTTGTGTAAGGATTACCACAAAGCTTAGTTTACTATGTATCCAAGGGGGGGGGGGGGGGGGGAGGTATGATGCATATCAAAATAATTACAATGAAGGAGTAAAGGATATTACCATGACCAAAAGGAGTCTTGAGGATGTTTTCTTATGGTTATTGAAGGTCTTGGGACCAAACTTAAAAACACCCTTTAAGTTTACAGTATACCTAAGAGTATACAGTGTGTATAAAGGAACACATATATGTATGTGGTGTACGTCTAAAGAACAGGGAAATTGTGAAGGTGATAATAAAAGATGCAAATAGTAAATACAATGTATCAAGCTTAATAATAATAAAGTAAATAGGACTTCAACAAAACCTGCAAGAAGCAACATGGGAATTCCGTGATGTTGTCACGTTAAGATCTTGGGTAGTACAGGACTGAGAGACAGAGAGAGAGAGAGAGAGACAAAAATATTATATATCGTATACAATTCAAACGTCTTTTATATAACACGTAAGTTTATCGTGTTTTGCATGTTTGTTTGTATCTATACATGCATGTCTGAGCATATACTGTACATACATACTGTACATTGAATGTGGGTGTGTGGGTGTAATTCACTTACGATCTTGAGGATCTCTCGCCTGCCATTACCCTCCCGGAATAGAGCTTAGAGCTCGTATTATCCGATCATTGGGTAAGGCTGAGACATTTTGTCACACCACACACCCGGGCAGCGAGGTCACAACTCCTTGAAATACGTCCAGTACCTATTTACTGCTAGGCAATGCCTAGTGAGTTAATTGCTCAATAGGTGGCGTTCTGAGAGTGAGGGTCCGAGTCTGAGGGATGAGACGGTGAAGCACATAATTGAAGCAGCTTCAGAGATGGAGTTGCTTCGAGCTGTGCATGGGTGCTTCACATATCTCACTCCCTAGACTGGAACAAGACCTACTGGGCCTCATCATGTTCAGTGATAGAGTGTGCAGGCTCTCAGCCTATGCCCGAGAGAGAGTAGTTGGAATATATAAAAAAAGTGTGAAAGGAGACAAGCCCAAAATATTGTCTCCACCAGGCCGAGGATTGGAACCTCGGACCTCTCGATTGTGAGTCGAGTGCATGTCTGTGTGTGTGTGTGTGTGTGTGTGAATAACCGTGGAGGTGGAAGGTGTGAGAGAGAAGCCAATTAGTGTTTGATGCTGCTTCCGGGAAACCTGTTCACTTGTAATGAGGACTGAATGCCATTTATTGTACCAGCGATAATTCATAACACATTTGTCCTTCCTGAACACAAGGATGCAGGGATGGCAATCAGAAGGTATTAATGGTTTGATCCCAGCGGAGTAATTATTCTTTACTCTATGTAAAAGAGGTTTTTTAATTTCATTTATCATTAATGTGTTTTCTCCCTAGACCTCCATTAAGCTTTATACACAAACAAATGCAAAACCCCCTTTCGAGATAAATGCGTGCATTTTTTTAGTAGAAAATGCCAGTTCCTTCTAACTATAAATGCTTGTTGTTGCTCGCCAGGAAAAAAAGGGCACTTAAAGGGCACAACAGGTCTTAATATTGACAAAGGAATGTGGCGAGAGGTTATAAAATTGCCAAAGGAATGGGGCGGACGTCTTAAAATTTCAAAACTAAAGGGGATACACACGAGTTAGATGGGATCCAGAAGTAACACTCCTTAGCCTTCCAATCCAAAGGTGTTATTGTTTATTTATTTGTTTCATTTATTTATTTTATTTTGTATTTTATTTTGTATTTATTTGGCTATTATTGTGAAGGAGGAGTTGAGAGAGTTTATAAAAAGAGTGGAAAGAGGTGTCATCAAGGCTAATGTGGGTGAGAATGCGGTTTAAGGGTGAAAGGTGGGTTTTTGTAAGTGCGTATGGACCAGGAAGTGAAAGAGAGTTAGACGAGGTAGAGGGTTTCTGGGAGGATTTGAGAGATTGTCTGCAAGGGTTTGATGAAAATGAAAATGTTATAGTTTTAGGGGACCTAAATGCTAGGGTAGGAAATGAGCCTGTTGAGGGAGTCATCGGTAGTTTTGGTGTGGATGGTGTAAACGAGAGTGGAGAAAGACTGAAAAATGTATGTGAAGAGTGTAGATTGAGTGTAGGTAATACGTTCTTCAAAAAAAGGCGTATACACAAGTACACCTGGCATAGACTTGTGAGGGGAGAGACTGTAGAGAGGGCATTGATGGATTATGTGCTGGTGACAAGGGAAAGATTGTGTAGACTGCTGGATGTGAATGTGATGAGAGGTGAGGCGGAGGGTATGTCAGATCATTACCTGGTGGAGGGAAAGCTAAGAGTTAAGAGTTACAGGAGAATAAGAGACAAGCGTGAAGTAAGAGAGGTAATAAAAGTTAGTGAGTTAGAGAAGAGTGAAAAAGAGAGGGAGTACAAGGAAAGACTAAATGAAAAGTGGATAGAAGTGAGAGAGATGGAAGAGAGAGAAGTAGAGATTGAATGGCAACAGTTTAAGGAAGGAGTGAAAGCAAGTGCAGAGGTAGTATGCGGCAAAAGGAAAGTAGGAGGCAGAGGTATCAGGAAGGGAAGCGAGTGGTGGAATGATACGGTGAGAAAGGCAGTTGAGGAGAAGAGACAGTGTTTTGAGAGGGTTTTACAGGATGGTAGTGTTGAGGTATGGGAGAGGTACAAGGAGAAAAGGAGAGAGGCAAAACGGAAAATTAGAGAAGCGAAAAAAGATGCAAACGAAAGGTGGGGCCAAAGGCTGAGTGAGAATTTTGAAGAACGGAAGAAGATGTTCTGGAAGGAGGTAAATAAAGTAAGGAAAGGAGGACAAAAGAGGGAAGAGTCAGTGAAAGATGAAAATGGAGAATTACTAGTGGAACCAGTTGAAGTGAGGAAAAGATATGCCGAGTATTTTGAATCTTTGTTAAATACAAGAGATGGAAGAGAAGCAGTGATTGAAGCAGAGGTGGATGGAGATAGGTTACCCAGGCCACCCAGGTGGCAGGGAATGAATGAAAGGATTGAGGAAAATGAGGTGAAAGAAGCAGTGAAACAAATGAGAGCGGGAAAAGCAGAAGGTTTGGATGGTATTGCTGTGGAGTGTATAAAGAAGGGTGGAGATGTGATAATAGATTGGTTGGTGAGACTTTTCAATGTGTGCTTTGCTGTGTCAATGGTACCAATAGACTGGAAGAGTGCATGTATTGTGCCGTTGTACAAGGGGAAGGGAGTTCGGCAGGAGTGTTCAAGTTATAGAGGTATTAGTTTATTGTCAGTGGTTGGAAAGCTGTATGGCAGGGTGTTGATAGAGAGGATAATAAAGTGTACGGAAGTTGCAATAGGAGAAGAACGGTGCGGTTTTAGGAGGGGAAGAGGGTGCGTGGATCAGATGTTTGCAGTAAGACAGTTATGCGAGAAGTATTTAGAGAAGCATAAGGAGATATTTTGGGCTTTTATGGACTTGGAAAAAGCGTATGATCGTGTGGACCGTGAAGCAATGTGGAAGGTGTTAAGGATTTATGAAATAGGAGGAAATTTGTTAGAAGCAGTTAAGAGCTTTTATGAAGGGAGCAGAGCATGTGTGAGAGTAGGAAATGGTGAGTTGAGTGAATGGTTTGAGGTAAAGGTAGGTTTGCGACAGGGTTGTGTAATGTCACCATGGCTGTTTAATATGTTTATGGATGGTGTGGTGAGGGAGGTGAAAAGGAGAACTATGGGAAGAGGATTGGGTTTAGTAGGAAAGAATGGTAGAGATTGGGAGTTGAATCAGTTGCTGTTCGCTGATGACACAGCATTGGTGGCGGATTCTGATGAGAAACTGCAGCAGGTAGTCAAAGAGTTTGGTGTGGTTTGTGGAAGGAGGAAACTGAAGGTGAACGTCAATAAAAGTAAAGTAATGGTGTGTAATAGGGGAGAGCATAGGGTGAATCTAGATGTGAGGCTGGATGGGGAAATATTGGAACAAGTAGAGTGTTTTAAATATCTAGGAGGAACAATAAGCAGGAGTGGAGGTAAAACAGAGAGTGTGTGAAGGAAGGAAGGTTTTCGGAGCAATGGGAAGTATGTGGAAGACGAGACATCTCGGAGTGAAAGTAAAAAGGGCACTGTATCAAGGAATTGTTGTGCCAACAGTGATGTATGGAGCTGAGACATGGGCTCTGAAGAAAAAGGAGAAAAGAGGGCTGGATGTGATGGAGATGAGCTGCTTGAGGAGTATGTGTGGAGTTACTCGTAGAGACAGATTGAGGAATGAAGAGATACGTAGGAGAGTGGGGCAGCAGGAACATTTGTCAGCCAGAGTGGACAGAAGGGTGCTGAGCTGGTATGGTCATGTTGAACGAATGGGAGATGAAAGGCTTACAAAGAGAATATGTGAGTCAGATACAAGGGGAGATAGAAGGGCAGGAAGACCCCCATTGAGATGGAGAGACTGTGTAAGAAAGGCTTTGGATGATAGAGGAATGACTATAGATCAGGCAGGGGAAGTGGTGGTGGACAAGAGTGAATGGAGAATGCTTGTGAATAGTTGAGTGAACACGTGGTCATTTGGAGTAAGGGGTCGGGCGCAAGTTGGACTAGATAATAGTCCATCAGGCGCCTGGCCCGGGGAGACGATTAATATGAAGGGTGTGCCTGGAAGTGTGGTGGGAGGGCTTGTGGCTTTGGCTCCGCTGCATGTCTGCCTGCCGAGATCGGAACCTCTCCGGGTGGTCAGGGGCCGGGGGAGTGCTGGAGCGACCTTGGTAACCCTGGTCTCTGGGTCTTCTCCTGGGTGACCTGGATGTGTGAGAGTTTGTGTTTTTTATCTGTGTTTATTTTTTGTTTTATGATGTTTTTGTGTTTTCCCTGTTCTTGCTCTGTCTTGAGTCGGCTACCCCCAAAATGGGGATTGGGCCTGAGCATATAGATAGATAGATAGATTTTGTATTTTGTTTTGTGTGTGCGCACCAACTAAATCTGTATTCTTTAGCTTAGGGAGACCATCTATGAGATTATAGTATATTCACTATTAAATAGGCTATGTATCTTGACCACTAACTTTCATAACTAAAAAACGACTAGAGTAATGGTGCTAATATTTCGTCCTGCCAGGGATATATATGTGGAAATGTACATCCCATTTACACTTGCCCATTTAGAGCTACTGGGGTTAGGTGTTACGATTTCTGACCTCCCTATAATGCATGAGTTATAGTTGCGAACACTCCTCCATAAATGTTGTAATCAATTTGTTCACGCCACCATTATCTGTTGACAACGATATCACATCAATCAAGGAGGGTATTATGCCGTACCAATGAGAGACTCACCATAATCATCAGTTCCTCTTTCCAACAATAATGGTATGAGATAGAGAGAGTGTGTGTGTGTGTGTGTGTGTGTGAGTGAGTTACATATTATACAAAGGATAGCAAAGCAGATAGCAAATATAAAGATATCTATCCACCCACCACACCCTCCGACCTTAGGTCAGCGTGAAATTTAGTTGGGGAAACTAGGCAACCAGCAGAAAGAGAAAAATGCTATTGCAAAATTCATAGTAAAGAAGTAAGTTGAGAAAAGGTGAATACTACTGATGCTTAACCCAAAGTATATATTTGTTTACCTATATTACTCCAACCAACTCGAAATGGATGTCTATCCTCCTTTTGAATTAGGTCAATGGTATTACATTGTACCCCTTTGTTCCACTCGTTGACCTCGCTGTTTGTGAGAAGTGTTTTTGATATCGAGACGATTAATGTAATTCCATTTCCCCGAATTGATGAACTAATATTGTCCTTAAATATCATGAAACACTCTGTTAAATAATCTTGCAATGTTCTTTTCTAAAGTGATAATGTGTATTATATTTTAATATTTCGTGATATGAATAATTTCTTAATGACAGTATCAAATTTGTAACTACGCTGCACTGAATAAATTTGTATCAATGCCCATGTTCAGATAAGATCAAACGTGTGTGGGGTACTTTATAAAAGGCCTTTTGAAAATGAATGTATATAATATCTACATATTTACTATTGTCATGTAGGTTGAGAATATCATGGAAAAGGTCTATGAGGTTCGTCAAGCAAAAACGTTTGTGACGGAAGCCATGCTGAGTATTTGTTTAGCATATTATTTTCCACTAATTGATTTACGAGACTGTTTTTTATTAATGTTTCTAGCATTTTACGGACAACTGACGATAGTTATTAGGTCTAGATTAGCTGCATTTTTTAGTGTTGGCGTTATGTTAGCGAGCTTCCATTCATCAGGCATAGTCCCGGACTGCAAGTATTTATTAAAAAAGCAATGTCAGTGGTTTGGAGAGCTCACATTTAGCTTCTTTTAGAACTCTAGGTGATATTGTATCGGGTCCCTAGGTGATATTGTATCGGGTCCAGGTGATTTGTGTGACTTATGTTTCTCCAAACATTTCATTACTTCTCTCTCTGTAATGTTGATATTGCTTAGAGCATCATAATTGTCTAACTAAATAGGCGGTGCTGTAGTGATATCACTAAGGGCTTCTGTTGTAAAAACTGATGCAAAAAAGGTATTGAGGACATAACTCATCTGTTTTTCGTCTTTGGTGTAATCTCCGTTCTCATCAAGTAACGGTCCAATAGTTGAAGTGAATACTTTCTTCTTTCTAATGTAACTATAGAAATGTTTCGGGTTTGTTTTACTTTGATTCGCAACATGGAACTCCAGGGATTTTTTACTTTCCTTAATGAACTGTTTGGCTTTACGTCGTAGATCTATGAAGTTTGTTCGTTCTTCATCATTTTCCGAGGTTTTAAAACTGCCATGAGCAATTTTCTTCACAAACAAGCAGTCTGCAATATCTTTATTATCTGCCACACTTAGGGGAGGTGTGGCAGAGTGGTCTTGCCACTGGACTGGTAATCCAATGGACCGGGGTTTGAATCCCAATATGTCAATGGGAAGATATTATTGGGATGGAATTTGTGTTGTACCTAGCTTCAGTGCATTACCACAGGACACCGAAATGCCAAAGCAAAATACCCTCATTGTTCCCTGATTAAATTGGAAAGCTCTGTTTATGCCCTTTCAGGGATAGATACTTGTTTTACGCTCTGGGTCTTATTTAGGCATGAAAATGATCACGTAAACAACCCTATTTAGGGTAAAATCACCCCGCTGGGCGGTACATATAAATTACCACCTAGGCCGCTCGTTAGGTGTTAAATAGCACTGTATGAATATTCCCATATTCAAAATATGTTACAGGGGGGCAATGCCTAGTGAGTTAATTGCTCAATAGGTGGCGTTCTGAGAGTGAGGGTCCGAGCCTGGGCAGTGAGACTGTGAAGCACAGAGGCGAAGCAGCTTCAGAGATGGAGTTGGGTTCGAGCCGTGAATAGGTGCTACGCATGTCTCACTCACTAGGCTGGAACAAGACCTCGCGGGCCTCACCGTGTTCAGTGGTAGAGTGTAAAGGCTATCAGCCTATGCCCGAGAGGGAGTAGTTGGAATATAGATTTTTTTTTTTTTTTTTTTAGGCTATCTATCTATCTATCTATTGCCTGACCCCGTGATCCCCGATGGGGTGGCCACGAACGAACCACCCCCATGCACCTCTGTCCCCAGTCAGTCGATGCCTCTCCTCCCAACCAGCACCGCTTTCATCCATATACTTCCTCACTCCATCCTTCCACCTCTCCTTTGGTGCACCTCTCCCTCTCTGTCCTTCAACCTCACTCTCATATACCCTCTTAGTCATTATCTCGCTTTCCATACATTCCATATGGCCGAACCATCTCAAGTTGTTCCTTTTCAAACTTTCCAGCACATCTACCTCCACACCACACCTTCTTACTTCCTCATTCGTCTGTCTATCCCTCCATGTAACTCCGCACGCACGCACTTCTCAAGTAACTCATTTCCACCGCTCTCACTCTTGGTCTGAGTCTCTTCCTGAATGTTCATGCTTTGCTTCCGTAAGTTAGTGTCGGGATTACCACACTGTCATGCAAGGACCTCTTCACTTCCATACTGATCACCCTATTTCTTGTTACTGCTTTCAACGTTCCTACAACCCCCTTCCCCTGTTGCACCCTCTCCCGCACTTCTTCATCCATAGTCCCATCTTTACTTAACACACTGCCCAGATACCTAAAAGACCCGACGATCTCCATAGCCTGACCGTTCAACTTCACCTCACACTCTGTGACTTCACCCCTTTCGAAGACCATAGCCTTGCTCTTCCCCGTATTTACCTTCAGATTCCGCAAACAGCATTATAGGCAGCTGCCACTCATTTCCCTCCCTTTTCAGCGATACACCAACATCCACTGCTCTTCCTAGTATTTCTTTCATGACTCCATCCATATATACAGTAAACAACCACGGGGACATCACACACCCCTGTTTCAACCCAACATTCAGGTCAAAGAACTGGCTCTGCTCATTCTCCACACATACTGCCGCCTTTGCACCCTCATACATGCTCTTCACTGCTTTCAACAACTTGCCATCTACTCCGTATATTCTAAGTACTTTCCACATACCTTCTCTATTTCACTCTGTCATAGACCTTCTCCAAGTCCATAAAGGCAACATACAACTTTTGTTGCTTCTCCAGATATTTCTCCACAACACAATTCAGGGTAAAAATCTGATCTACACATCCTCTTCCCTTCCTAAAATCTCCCTGCTATTCGCCTATCCATTTCTCCTTTCTCACTCACACTCTCTCATTCACTACCCTACTGTACACCTTCCCTACTACGCTTAAAAGACATATTTCTCTGTAATTACCACACACTCCTCTTTCCCATTTGCCCTTATATAGGGGGACTATTATGCCAGTCTTCCAGTCATCGGGTGCACTCCCCCTTCTCCCATGCTAGTTTGCACATTTTCCATACCCATTCGATCACTCTCTCACCACCATACCTCAACATTTCCTCACACACTCCTGCTGATTTTTGGTGGCCGAGGTAGGGGGAGGGGGTTGCAGGGGAGCAGCAAGTTTGCGCGCTCACAAGTTAATTTTTGTTTTATTTGTTTTTATTATTTTTTTTTATTTAGTATTATTTTGTATTATTTTTTTGTATTATTTTCTTTTTTATTAATATTTTTGTTTTTTCATAGTGAAAATTTTCTGTTTTATTATTATTTTTTTCATAGTGGAATTTATATTTATTTTAACTTAATCTTTTAAAGGTAAAGAACAATTAACATTTATTTATGCAATTTTGAATTACATTTATAATTAACATTGTATTTCGGTTTAAGGGTGACAGGTGGGTTTTTGTAAGTGCGTATGGACCAGGAAGTGAAAGAGAGTTAGACAGGTAGAAGGTTTCTGGGAGGATTTGAGAGATTGTCTACAAGGGTTTGATGAAAATGAAAATGTTATAGTTTTAGGGGACCTAAATGCTAGGGTAGGAAATGAGCCTGTTGAGGGAGTCATCGGCCTGTTTGGTGTGGATGGTGTAAACGAGAGTGGAGAAAGACTGAAAAATGTACGTGAAGAGTGTAGATTGAGTGTAGGTAATATGTTCTTCAAAAAAGGCGTATACACAAGTACACCTGGCATAGACTTGTGAGGGGAGAGATTGTAGAGAGGGCATTGATGGATTATGTGCTGGTGACAAGGGAAAGATTGTGTAGACTGCTGGATGTGAATGTGATGAGAGGTGAGGCGGAGGGTATGTCAGATCATTACCTGGTGGAGGGAAAGCTAAGAGTTAAGAGTTACAGGAGAATAAGAGACAAGTGTGAAGTAAGAGAGGTAATAAAAGTTAGTGAGTTAGAGAAGAGTGAAAAAGAGAGGGAGTACAAGGAAAGACTAAATGAAAAGTGGATGAAAGTGAGAGAGATGGATGAGAGAGAAGTAGAGGTTGAATGGCAACAGTTTAAGGAAGGAGTCAAAGCAAGTGCAGAGGTAGTATGCGGCAAAAGGAAAGTAGGCGGCAGAGGTATCAGGAAGGGAAGCGATTGGTGGAATGATACGGTGAGAAAGACAGTCGAGGAGAAGAGACAGTGTTTTGAGAGGGTTTTACAGGATGGTAGTGTTGAGGTATGGGAGAGGTACAAGGAGAAAAGGAGAGAGGCAAAACGGAAAATTAGAGAAGCGAAAAAAGATGCAAACGAAAGGTGGGGTCAAAGGCTGAGTGAGAATTTTGAAGAACGAAAGAAGATGTTCTGGAAGGAGGTAAATAAAGTAAGGAAAGGAGGACAAAAGAGGGAAGAGTCAGTGAAAGATGTAAATGGAGAATTACTAGTGGAACCAGTTGAAGTGAGGAAAAGATATGCCGAGTTTGTTTAATCTTTGTTAAATACAAGAGATGGAAGAGAAGCAGTGATTGAAGCTGAGGTGGATGGAGATAGGTTACCCAGGCCACCCAGGTGGCAGGGAATGAATGAAAGGATTGAGGAAAATGAGGTGAAAGAAGCAGTGAAACAAATGAGAGCGGGAAAAGCAGAAGGTTTGGATAATAATAATAATAATAATAATAATTATTCAGTTAGCAATTTGCAGAGTTGGTACCACATAGTATGTTACAAATATTACATGTACAAGCCTTGCATAATTCTAACTAAGGATAGCCCAATAAGGCCGTTAGGCGTATTTCCATTGGGGTCCCTGTGGGATTAGGTTAGCTGGGGAAATGGGGAGGATAAAGAAATAGATACTTTAGAGAAAGTATTTCTAGGGGGTTATTTTAAGATACCTTACATCCTATAGTAAATATCAGTAATCCGTAATCAGTAATCATTTCAGTTTGGTTTGTCTATCTCTTATGTCGTATTTAGTAGTAGACATAAGCTTGGTGCTCCCTTCTCGCAGCTGTCCGGTTCAGGTGTTCCTTCAGGCTACGTCTGAAGGAGTACAGTGTTCTCTTTTCACGGACTGACTGGGGTAGGTCGTTCCAGTCTTTGATGGCAGTGAAGAAGAATGTTTGCTTACCCTGTCCTTGGATTCTCGGGACCTTAAAATTAAACATCCTGTTTCTTGTATTATGTCCACTCCTCTCATTTGCTTTAACAAAATCATTCTTTAGATACTCTGGAGCTCTGTCATAGAAAATTTTGAGGGCATTAGTGAGCCTGATTTGTTTGGCCCTGTCAGAGACATTGAGCATACCTAGTGACTGAAGTTGTTCCTGGCCAACATATGATCTGGGTCCTAGGTTCAGCATGAACCTAACCATTTTATTTTGAATGACCTGAAGTTTGTGCTGTGCTGATTTAGATGATGCAGAGTACCAGGATGACACAGAATAGTCAAAATGACATTGAACAAGCGCTTGGCAGAGGGTCTTTTTGGTCGCCACGGGCAAGCATCCCACCTGTCTATACAGGTATTTTATACGTGCTCTACACTTACTCAGGATAGATTCCAAAATTGTTTCACCTGACAAACTCGCGTCCAGTTTTAGTCCGAGATATTTAACTTGTGACACTGTTGTTATAGGAATATCATTACAGTTGACCGAGAAGCCCACAATGTCTTTCAGTTTGCGTTTGGTTCCACATAAGATGGCTTCCGTCTTGCCCAGGTGAAGAGATAGTCTATTGTCCACTAGCCATTCATTACATGATGCTAGTTCTTTGGAAAGTGAAGCGGCAATACTTATTGGGTCTTTTCCTGAAACCAGAAGCACGCTGTCGTCTGCATACAGTAATAATTTATATGAGACGCTCATTTCCATGTCGTTCACATAACAGAGAGAGACTAAGGGACCAAGGATGCTTCCCTGCGGGACCCCACAGTTAATTGGCATAGGATCAGATATATTATCATCAATTTTGACTCTTTGGGTTCTACCACTAAGATAAGATTTAAACCAGTTCACAGACCCTATGCCCATTGCTTGTAGTTTATTACATAGGATATCATGGTCTACTGTGTCAAACGCTTTTTGTAGATCAAGAAGAACCATACCGGTGTAGTTACCTTTAGACATTTCTTTACGAATGTGATCCGTTAAGTGGATGAGACAGGAGTGTCGAGTACATGAATCTGAAACCTAATTGAAACTTATAGAATAGATAATTTTGTTTGAGGTAGTGTTCAATTTGGGTGTATACCGCTCTTTCAAGGATTTTAGATACAATACAATCATAATATGCTAACTGGTCTGTAGTTGCCAACTTCTAGTTTATTTCCTTTCTTGAATAGAGGGGTTACAATAGTTTCCTTCAGTTCAGCAGGTACAGTGTTGGTGTTAATTGACAAGTTGATGATGTGGGTTAGGGGGCCTGCTATACCAATGGCTCCATCTCGTAGAAATTTGGCAGGTATTTTGTCTGGTCCTGTGCTTTTATGTACATTTAGGTTAGACAGCTCGTCAAAAGTGTATTTTGGTTTAACATTTTGCAATCCAAATGTGTTCGGGTGTGTGTCTTTATCTCTGTAGAAATTACGAAAGGTGGCCGTTGTTGTCGTGTATTTATTGAGAGGTTGAGGTAGGTTCTGTGCAAGTGTGTTTGCTATGGAAGTGAAGAAGGAGTTGAAGTAGGTTGAAATTTGTCGTTTATTGTGGCAAACCTGATCATTAATGGTGAGAGCAATATTTGTGTTAGACGAATCCCTGGTCTTGTTGCTGTAGCCTGTTGTTTTTAGGTGCCTCCATAGTTTCTTTGGGTTATTCTGATATTCCTCTGCCTTATTGTGAAAATAATTAGTTTTCGCTGATTTCATTTTCCTACTTAGTTTATTCCTGGCCCTGTTGAACTCATGTTTCAGACCTTGATCCTGTCTATGTTTCGCTAGCCTTTTTAACAGATTGTCTCTGTGTTCCAGATGGTGTAGTATGTCATTGTTGATCCATGGGTCTGACCTTGCTTTAATTCGTATGTCTTTCAGAGGAGCTATTTCGTCTAGGATGTTTGTGATGATGGTTCTGAAACCAATCCATGCGTCATTAACGTTTGTACTTCCAAACACTGGAGACCAGTCTGTATTCCATAAAGTGTCCAGAAATGTTTCCTTATTGTAGTTTGAGTGACCTTGTTTTGATAACCTTGTGATTCTCTAGGGTAATTTTTGTGGTTTTCCGTGTGCAATATGTGACGAAGTGATCACTTATCCCAGTCTGTATAACCCCTGATTGGGATATTTTGTCCTCTCTGTTACAGTTTATGTGGTCTAATATTGTGGCAGTGTTCTCAGAGATACGTGTGGGGGTTGTGATGAGTTGTTTGTGATTGTGCATTGTCAGTATATGCCTATATTCTCGTACAAGCCTATCATTTCGTTGTTTGTAACACAGGTTAAAATCCCCTTGTATGATGGATTTATTCCGAGGGTCTAGCGATGACAAAGTTCGTTCAAATTTGGTCAAGAATTGTGTGTCGGCTGGTGGCCTATAGCATACCCCAATTGTGATGGGTCTTGTCCTCGGCAGGTGTAGGTCGATCCACAGAGCTTCGTGATTTTCTACATGGAGGTCGGTCCTAGTTGTGTGTGTGAGGTTGTTTTTTACATACAGACATACTCCTCCCCCATGCCTATTGCGATCATTCCTAACCATATTGAAACCTTGAATGTTTATTTCACCATCGTTTATACTTGAATCCAGCCAGGTTTCTGTGATTGCAATTATTGAAGCTTTGGCCTTATTAGCTAACAAGTTTATTTCTGACAATTTATGGTACATTGATCTGGCGTTAATGTGGATAAGATGGAGCCCTTGTTGGTGAACACTCTGTATTCATCTTTGATTTTGAATGTGTCCTGGCTGGATTCTGAGTTGTTAATACTTGGATCATTTACATTAATATTCGGTAATGAATGCAAGGCACACTTATTGCAAAGGAATTCCCGTTCTTCACTGTTGGTCTTCTTAGAGATGCACTTCATGTGAGCTACATGTTTACACTTTACACAGTTTTGGATCTTCTGACGTCGTGTTATGAGTGATTCACAAATAAAACAAATGGTTTCGGGAAATTGTACAGCTGAGTTCCTACATTTAACACATTCAACTTCGTTTCTACTGTTAACGTAAGTACATCGGTTATGAACAATTTCATTACAACTGTTGCATTGTAAAAGTGAACTCCTATTGTTGAAACCAATATTACAGACTATACATAGTTTTTTCTTACTGTTTATCATATGACTGGAGGTGTGGTTTGGTCCGCGTCGATCAGCTGTTTGTGCGGGAGAGGGTAGGGGATACTCGCGGTCGGGCTGTGGTTGTTTGCTGTTGTTGTTGTTGTTTTCATTGTCCGTTGATGCTGCTTCCCTGTTGATGTATTTGCGAATGCTACCTGTTTTTATTGTTGTTCTTGTTGCATGTTGTGCTACTTGGGTCGACGATATCTGTGGTATTAATGGTAATGCTGCGGGTAATGTAGTGTTGGTGGAGTGGGTAATAGCTAATTCCCTGCATTTATCGCATTCCATTTATTTTCTGCTGGTAACATAAGTACATCGATTGTGTACTGTTTCATTACAAATACTACATTGTGATGTTGGACTCCTTTTGTTGAATCTAATATCGCACACTGTACATAGCTTCTTTTTATTGTTCGTCGTACGTCTGGCGGTGTGGTGATCAGCTGTGCTGCTAGGGTGTGAGCGCAGGGGTTGGGGACTGTCTGTGGCTATGTCTCCCCCAATGACCCCTCCCAGCCCCACCTGTATTGGCTGTTTGATGATGTTGTCCTTATTCCTGGCTGCTAATGCTGCTCCATTGTTGATGTTGTTGTGACTGATGCCTTTCTTCCTAGCTGCTCCAGTTACTGTTGAGCCACCGATAGTGTTGGGTTGTGTTGTGGGTTGAATAGGAGCGTGATGGGAGACTGGGTCGCCGACCGTGTTGGGTTGTGTTGTGGGTTGAATTGGAGCGTGACGGGAGGCTGGGGTACCTGTAGGCCCGGTTTGTAATAACACATTTTTCTGCTAGGGACTGTTG
Organism: Lithodes maja; assembly: GCA_037953745.1. Classification (NCBI taxonomy): domain Eukaryota; kingdom Metazoa; phylum Arthropoda; class Malacostraca; order Decapoda; family Lithodidae; genus Lithodes; species Lithodes maja. The sequence goes on from JBAKBP010018807.1 coordinate 28,891, forward strand.
GTATTGCTGTGGAGTGTATAAAGAAGGGTGGAGATGTGATAATAGATTGGTTGGTGAGACTTTTCAATGTGTGCTTTGCTGTGTCAATGGTCCCAATAGACTGGAAGAGTGCATGTATTGTGCCATTGTACAAGGGGAAGGGAGATCGGCAGGAGTGTTCAAGTTATAGAGGTATTAGTTTATTGTCAGTGGTTGGAAAGCTGTATGGCAGGGTGTTGATAGAGAGGATAATAAAGTGTACGGAAGTTGCAATAGGAGAAGAACAGTGCGGTTTTAGGAGGGGAAGAGGGTGCGTGGATCAGATGTTTGCAGTAAGACAGTTATGCGAGAAGTACTTTGAGAAGCATAAGGAGATATTTTGGGCTTTTATGGACTTGGAAAAAGCGTATGATCGTGTGGACCGTGAAGCAATGTGGAAGGTGTTAAGGATTTATGAAATAGGAGGAAATTTGTTAGAAGCAGTTAAGAGTTTTTATGAAGGGAGCAGAGCATGTGTGAGAGTAGGAAATGGTGAGTTGAGGTAAAGGTAGGTTTGCGACAGGGTTGTGTAATGTCACCATGGCTGTTTAATATGTTTATGGATGGTGTGGTGAGGGAGGTGAAAAGGAGAACTATGGGAAGAGGATTGGCTTTAGTAGGAAAGAATGGTAGAGATTGGGAGTTGAATCAGTTGCTGTTCGCTGATGACACAGCATTGGTGGCAGATTCTGATGAGAAACTGCAGCGGGTAGTCAAAGAGTTTGGTGTGGTTTGTGGAAGGAGGAAACTGAAGGTGAACGTCAATAAAAGTAAAGTAATGGTGTGTAATAGGGGAGAGCATAGGGTGAATCTAGATGTGAGGCTGGATGGGGAAATATTGGAACAAGTAGAGTGTTTTAAATATCTAGGAGGAACGATAAGCAGGAGTGGAGGTATGGAAGTGGAGGTAAAACAGAGAGTGTGTGAAGGAAGGAAGGTTTTCGGAGCAATGGGAAGTATGTGGAAGACGAGAAATCTCGGAGTGAAAGTAAAAAGTGCACTCTATCAAGGAATTGTTGTGCCAACAGTGATGTATGGGGCTGAGACATGGGCTCTGAAGAAAAAGGAGAAAAGAGGGCTGGATGTGATGGAGATGAGCTGCTTGAGGAGTATGTGTGGAGTTACTCGTAGAGACAGATTGAGGAATGAAGAGATACGTAGGAGATGGGCAGCAGGAACATTTGTCAGCCAGAGTGGACAGAAGGGTGCTGAGCTGGTACGGTCATGTTGAACGAATGGGAGAGAAAGGCTTACAAAGAGAATATGTGAGTCAGGTACAAGGGGAGATAGAAGGGCAGGAAGACCCCCATTGAGATGGAGAGACTGTGTAAGAAAGGCTTTGAATGATAGAGGAATGACTATTGATCAGGCAGGGGAAGTGGTGGTGGACAGGAGTGAATGGAGAATGCTTGTGAATAGTTGAGTGAACACGTGGTCATTTGGAGTAAGGGGTCGGGCGCAAGTTGGACTAGATAATAGTCCATCAGGTGCCTGGCCCGGGGAGGCGATTAATATGAAGGGTGCGCCTGGAAGTGTGGTGGGAGGGCTTGTGGCTTTGGCTCCGCTGCATGTCTGCCTGCCGAGATCGGAACCTCTCCGGGTGGTCAGGGGCCGGGGGAGTACTGGAGCGACCTTGGTGACCCTGGTCTCTGGGTCTTCTCCGGGGTAACCTGGATGTGTGTGAGTTTGTGCTTTTTATCTGTGTTTATTTGTTGTTTTATGTTGTTTTTGTGTTTTCCCTGTTCTTGCTCTGTCTTGAGTCGGCTACCCCCAAAATGGGGATTGGGCCTGAGCATATAGATAGATAGATAGATAGATTCCAAAATATAACTGAGAAATTTGGTACATTTAATTTCAGTGTCATATACAGTATATGTTAAGTTTAATTAAGTCAATTTATAAAATTCAAGTTTTATCATTTATATCATATCTTTGGTAAGTTTATACATTTCAAGATAATTTCAAATATTTTCAACTTTACAAACCTAAAGTCAATACAAATACTTTTTAAGTTTAAACATTTATACAGTATATTTGGTTTTTACTTTAACTCTGCAAAAAGAGTACAGTATAAGGTATGCATTAACTTGGAGCGCCAACGAACTTTGACCCCTTAACTTCTATTAACTCAAAATTAATGAAAGTAATTGGGCTGACATGTCGAGATTTATGTCAAGTTTGTTGGCGCTACCTATAGTAGATTGCGATGGTTAGGCCATGTGGAGAGGATTGATTAGATATCAGGGCTTAAAAACTAAATTATTTTTCAAACAGTTCGTTCCGATCAGAAACAGTATTATTAAAGTTTCGTTTTTAGTTCCTCCTCCAAACATAACGTTCCTGAACCGGTTAGAAAGAAATGAAAACCGGTTAGAACGTTATTGTCAAACCATGTACTGAATATGCTATTAGCCCTAATTAATAATAATGCCAATATATATGACTAAATTCTATTTATGGTAATAAAGCCATACATTTCATGGTGCACAGTATCTAACAAAATCAAACCCTTAGATGTCGTAAGAACTATATTATTATACGACTTAAATAAGGCAACACATTTATATATACAATACAGGAAGCGTAGTGTAAGAGTATGCAATCTCAGTTGCCGTAAATTAAAGACATGAATCACTAAATTATTTATTAATATTATATATGGCAACACAAATATTAATTTGTTATATCACCAACCCACTAATTAAATAAACCTGATCAATGAAATCAATGAATACATGTGGGACTCCAAGGACTCAAACTTAGGACACTGACACCGAAATTTGGCGCACCAAGCATTAGGCTATGAACACAGTTAAAAGTTTAAGCACATACTCACAATGTATAATCCATTTTCGAATACTGGATATTAATCTAAGCATGTTCTTAACCCCTATATGTCGGCGCGCTACATAAGTCGAGTATAATAAATCTGGACTATCTGGCGGCGCGCGACATAGGTCGTGTGGCAATTTCAGCACGTAATGTTGCTGAGAGAGAGAGACAAGTGGTGGCAGGAGAGTAGCGAGCGTATGACTGCTCCAGACCACCGCGGCGAACCTACTGACACGAATCCCACCTCCTCCCTCCCTCTCTCACTCGCTACATACTGAATTGTATGGGGAAAGTACTGAATTATATGCTTTTTGCACTCGTGTTGCGGGGTTGTTGCAAGAAAACTAGCCGTCATAAAAGGATCGTTATGGTGTCATTGGAAAGCTCTGTTTATGCCCTTTCAGGGATAGATACTTGTTTTACGCTCTGGGTCTTATTTAGGCATGAAAATGATCACGTAAACAGCCCTATTTTGGCTAAAAACACCCCGCTGGGAGGTACATATAAATAAACCGCTAGCCCGCTAATAAGGTGTTAAACCCAACTGCAGTATCATAGCTTAATGATTGCACGAATGGAAGGTGTAACTGATGGGACCTTAACCACAAGGGAAGATCTCGCTAAGAATTACTCCTGAACCTGAATTAATTCGTAATATCACCAACCCACTAATTAAATAAACCTAATCAATGAAATCAGTGACTACATGTGGTACTCCAAGGACTCGAACCTTGGACACTCACACCGAAATTCGGCGCACCAAGCATATTAGGCTATGAACACAGTTAAAAGTCTAAGCACATACTCACGATATATTATAAATTTTTGAATACTGGATATTAATCTAAGCATGTTCTTAAACCCGACTGAGTTGAAGAATGCTTGCAGATAAAAGATGTATTTACTTAAATCATTTGGTTACTGGAAGTGAAAATGGATTATTTCTCTCTCTCTCTCTCTCTCTCTCTCTCTCTCTCTCTCTCTCTCTCTCTCTCTCTCTCTCTCTCTCTCTCTCTCTCTCTCTCTCTCTCTCTCTCTCTCACAACCAAAAAGTGTATTGGACAAAGTTGAGGCGGGTGGTCTTTGTGAAAGGGGCAGCCAATTTTAAACTCGCTAAATGTCTTCAATGGTCCGACAGTTTTTGAGATTTGACAGAAAACGGGGTGGAGGGATAAAGGGGGCACTGTAAGAAAAAGGTATATACAGTACAATCATAGGATATTTTGATGGTGATTTACCTTTGTTAAACTCTCTAAATGTCGGGGGGTATGAAAACAAAGACTTTCTGGCCGAAAAGCCCCAAGTCCGGTAGACTAAAGCAGCTCCAGATGCGGGGCCAGGGTGAGATGAGATCTGTTTCTGAGAGGGCAGCGGGGGAGGGGATCATCAGCCCACGGGCTTGCACCCCCGGGCCAATGCCCCCACCGTCCGCAGCCCCCCTTGCAGTGCCACCCAATCGGGTGATATCGCCAGCACCTAGAAGGAAAAGTAGTACAGGAAAAGAGACAGGCAGAAACGGCTAAGGTTGGGTAGAGGATGCCAATTACCTCACTCTGGATAGGACCAGCCCTCACCTAAATGTTTAAATGGATATCATAATATGGACACTTTAATTACCCTTTCATACCCATTATTCTTGACAGTAAAACCGCCTTCACACTATCCAAATCCCTTCTCAGACGAGGAGCTGGTGTGCCTGGCGTCGTGGAAGGAAGGGTCGACACACTACCTGGTGGGGAAGATCGGCCACATCCACACCAAGTCGGACGAGAGGACCGCTATCGCTGCTACATCCTCGCACGGCCACAACGCGAGGACGCCAAGCACATGTGGAATCTGGCGCAGTCAGCCGATGCTTCCTGCCAGGGTCTTAATTCTGCCCATGAAGGAAGCAAGACATTTAAACTGACGAAAGGTAAGAAATGATGCTAGAAAAACGAGGAAAAAACAAAAGCGAGAACATACTTATATGATAATCAGCCAATGAGAGCCCCACCTCGCTGTGACATCAAGCCAATCAGCTGCTGAATCACCCAATGATTGGCGGTAACGTAGACAGGCGGGATTTTCGAGTTTTCCTGTCAATGGGGAATCGCGATAATGGCTCTAGGACCCGCGGTAACAGAATAGTTTTTTTTTGGGGGGTATGAGCGATAACACTATAACCAAACCCGCGATAACAGAGGGATGAGTGTAATTGTAATACCCTATACCCGCAAAATCCCGTAACCACAAAACTACCCGAGTTAACGTCTGGATCGCATAAAATAGTCGTTGGTGGCGAAGTCTAATAAACCCACCATGTGAATCACCACGAGACTATCACCTGGTTCTTTCAAGGAGAACTAAGGTTGCTATCCTATTGTACGTCCGTGGTAGAACAGTCGGTTCGCGAGCGAGTCTGGCATGCCTACTGACCAGGGTTCGAAACTGCGCCAGGCCTAGGGATTTTCGGTAGGGTTAAATTTCCTTCGCACCCAGCATTTCAGTAATGTTGGTAGTTGTAGTGATAATGTCAATGAAACTAAAAATAGAAAGCTTATATATTTATTTATTTTACATTTTAAACAAAGGTTATTCGTGTCTAAAGGAATATGTGTGTGAAATATCTTGTATTTTTGTTCACAGAGAGAGAGAGAGAGGGAGAGAGAGAGACTCACTCTCTCTCTCTGAAAAACACTCAATTATTCACACTAATAAGCTACAGACACACACACTCATCGATATACATGATTTAAGCGCTGTTACGGCTGGATCGGCAATACATATTCGGGATTCTTGATCGTAGGACAGAAATGGCTTATGTGACAACGACACGCTCGATTCCAGTCCCAAATACTATATGCTCCAGACAACAAAAGCACCAACGCCCTACAGAGTTATCGTCTATGGTAACGAGGTACCTTAACTCGGCGAAAGTGTACAACAGGGGTAGGCTATGAGGCTAAACTCCCTCAGACATTTATAGGTTACGTTATTACTAAAGAAATGCAATACTCAAGAAACTACGTTAATATTAAGCCTCTAATAATGTAGAATAGAAGCAGGCTAAAGGTATGACAGTGAAATGCTAAATGACAAATGTACACGCCTACTTGAAAGCGCGTGCACTAGAATAACTGTCCCCTACTAACATGCACTAGCATGTAGCATACAAGATGTTCATGATCCAGTAGATACCTAATAATACACATGGAAGGAACATAAATAGTAGTCACTTATTGTAATAATGAATCTATACTTGGAATAACTAAAAGGTTGCAGGCAACAGTACTGCGCCGGTAGCCTACTACCGCATAGGCTACTTCGCTTCTCTCACTCTGTCTCCCCTCTGAGTCTGTATGCGCCCTACGCAACAGAACTCCGGACACAGCAGCAAAACGACAGTGCAGTTAATTGATACATGAAAGTATTAATAGTGTTGTCTTGTGTGTGAGTAATGTGTATTGTAAAGTGTTACATACATAAACTTAAAGAGAGCTGCAATGCATAGTAAAATAAAGATATAACCCACTCATCATCCCCATGTGTTCTAGCTAGCAGGCCAAGTCACAGGAACAACGAGTCCCAGCACCGAAAGCGAGAACCCAGGAAAAGACTGCAGAGAACACAAGGACAGATAAATTACGTTACTCTACTATACCGGCACTACGAGCGAGCTGTAGTCTCTGGTACTACACTCGCTCCTGGCTCGGTAGGCAAATCAAGGCTAAGTCCTCGCCCCTCTACAGACAACTCCTGGGCATGGTCGGGCTCTTACACATGGCACTAGTCTAGTCACAAATTGGATGATGAGCTGGGCATATAACTCGTGAACATGTAGAACGTTCACCAACTATCCTCATCAAGAAGATCGCTGTTCACATTAACCCCTTAAATCTAATACATGTAAATATATGCTTGTCCTAAGAGTAATACGAGAGGTGAGTGCTGAAACTCCTTTAGGACCTCAAGGGAAGGGTATGCATTTAAATAGAGAGAAGAATGAAATGAGAGTAATGTCGTCAGAGAGAAAGAGTGCAACCGTGAGAAATTGGGAGAGAGGGCAAGGGATGTTAGAATCTCAAAGGTTCTAGGCAACCTGATCATGGAACACACAGCGAGCCTCCATGCAATGTGCAGTACGACAACATGGGCAGCCAGGCAGCAAATGCAGGCGGCAATGTACTACCAACCCTGTCGCACCTAGCTATAAGCGCAGGGCTGCCAACCGGTCCATACGTCTGGCAACCACCACTCCGGCAGCGTGGCGCACCGCTACCCTCTCGCTCTGAAGTCTAACTCACTCTCTCTCTCTGAATTCCCACTGTCTTATCTATCAACTTCTCTATTGATACTACATATTAAATGGAAGGTCTCGACATGGCTTAAAACAAAACCCACCACTGGTTAGCAAATGACGAGACCTTTGCAGAGATACAAAGAACATAGTTATACGTTGTCACACTCAATATAAGCAGCCAGCACGGTACAACGCGGTACCGTGGTGGTACAGTGGAGTACCAAGGAGTACAATCAGGTTGCGTTGCCACGCACTGGGCGTCACAGCCCCCCCAAGATTTTAGATAATCGACCTTAGAAGCATTATCAAAATCTGACAGGCAACCAACCGACCTGCTACCCTTAGCTGCCACTAATTGCAAAAGGTGCACAACAACTGAAGTGTGAATTATACATAAAACACAATATCGCATGCATCATGCTACAACAATAAAGACTTACAAAACTAAAAAAAAAAATCTCGTTTATTTTATTGTTTTATAATCTTTTTGGACGGCGTTATGATAGCCTAATTTTACTCCTGCTCAACCCACACACCGTGCACGACTATCCTGGATCATCAACCCTTGATAGACAATCTGCTATCACGTTCTCACTCCCGGCAATATGCTGAATGTTGAGATTATACTCTTGGAGCATTAGGGACCACCTGGTCAACCGCATATTCCGATTGTGAAACTGATTTAGGAATTTCAAGGGATGATGGTCCGTATAAATCGTCACTACCGGGCCGTAGGCTGGAACATAAACTTCGAAATGTTTGAGCGACAAAACGATAGCAAGAAGCTCCTTCTCTATAGTCGAGTAATTCCTTTGTGCCGAATTAAACTTGCGAGAAAAGAAGCTCACTGGGTGTTCCAAGCCCTCGGAATCAGTCTGCAGTAACACTGCCCCGGCACCCACACCGCTGGCATCAGTCGCCAGCTGAAAACTCCTGGAGAAGTCTGGGGCTCTCAAAATCGGATGTGTACACAGCAGGTGCTTGACTAGGTCGAAAGCCCTCTGACACTCCGCAGCCCAACAGAACTTCACTGATTTCGACAGTAGATCAGTTAACGGTGCTAAGACAGTAGAGTATCCCCGGATGAAGCGCCTATAATAGCCTATCATACCTAGGAACCGCATGACCTGGCGCTTAGTGGTGGGCCTGGGAAACATATTGATAGCCTGTATCTTGCTCAGGGGGGGGCACACCCGGCCTAACCCGACCACGAAGCCAAGATACTGCACAGTAGCCTTTACAAACTCGCACTTCCTCAGGTTCACCACCAGCCCAGCATCGTGCAACTTCCCAAACAGGGTCTCCAAGTGCCTTAGGTGACTTTCAAAACCGTCATCATACACTATCACGTCATCAAGGTAGACCGTGCAGTTAGGGATTTCGTCACAAATATCGTTCATCAGGTTCTGAAACGTGGCAGGTGCGTTCTTAAGCCCATAAGGCATTACGTTACATTGGTAGGTCTTGCCATCTACCACAAAACCACAAACTTGCTTAGCTCGGTCCGACAGGGGTACTTGCCAGTAGCCTTTTACAAGATCAATTTTAGTAAGGTACTTTGCATTCCCTATCTTGTCCACGCTGTCGTCAACTCGAGGCAAAGGGTAAGGGTTGGTAGTGGTCAAGCCATTTAGCCTACGAAAATCTATGCAGAACCGCACCTTGCCGTCAGGTTTTGGCTGCAACGTGACGGGTGATGTCCACTTCACATAACCTTCAGTGATCATCCCTCTCTCAACCATGTACTTTAACTCCTCCCGTAAAGCTGGCAACTTTACCGGGGGCACACGGTAGGGCACTGACTTGAAGGGCACATTATCACCGACGTCCACGTCGTGCGTTACCTGAGTAGTGAGACCTGGGTGTTCGGCGAAAACAGAGGGGTATGACCTGAACAGGCCTAGGACAGCAGCACCCTGGTGCTCAGGCAGGTGACTTACAGCTTGCCTAGCCTCTTGTTCAGTATTCCCCGCCCACTGTTCCGCGGAAATGACACAGTCCCAGCTATCCTCCTCAGCAGCATGACTGTCCCCACCTCCTTCTCCACCCTGGCCGCTGCAGGCCAGCACAGGGACAGTGAGAGGCTCTGAGGGGCGTCTCACATACTCTTTCATGAGGTTAACATGACATAACTGATGTTTTTTTCTACGGTCAGGTGTTGCAACGAGATAATCAAGGTCGGACAGTTTCTTAGCCACCACATACGGCCCAATAAACTTGGCAGAAAGGGGGTGTCCAGGCAAAGGTAAAAGCAACATTACCTCCTGACCCACCGAAAACTCCCGAAGCTTCACCTTGGCGTCATACTGGTGCTTCATGACCGCCTGTGCATTAACCAAGTTATTACCTGCCGCTGCCATGCAACCTATAAGTCTCTCCCGGCTCTCAAGGATATATTTAAGTACAGACCCCGGCTTCTCTTCGCCCTCCCAGATCTCTTTCACCATACTTAAAGGTCCTCTCACATTATGGCCAAAGACTAGTTGATTTGGACTGAACCCCAGGCTCTCTCCTGGGACTTCACGTGCAGCGAACAGAACATACGGCAGACCCAAATCCCAATCAGTGTCATGTTCTGCACAGTAACAGCGTAGCATACTCTTCAGGGTCGAGTGCCACCGCTCCAAGACTCCCTGACTCTCGGGATGGTAGGCTGACGACACTACAGAACATATACCGTGCAACTGAAGGGTTTGCTTGAACAATTTGGATGTAAAATTGCTCCCCTGGTCTGACTGCACCTCACGTGGAAATCCATAACGGGAACAGAACAATAATAAGTTTTTAACAACTGCCTTTGCCGAGCCGTTTCTCATGGGGTATGCGTCCGGGTATCTCGTAGCCACATCCATGATTGTCAACAGGAATTTATTGCCACTACTAGTAGGCGGGAAAGGGCCAACCAAATCTACTACAACTTTGCTGAACGGAGGCCCGGTGACAGGTATGGGAAACAAAGGTGCCTTCGGGATTGTCTGGTTAGGCTTCCCCGTTGTCTGGCAGGTCGCACACCCAGCCACCCATGCACAGACATCAGCCTTGACCCCAGGCCACCAGAAAAACCTGCCCAATGCCGCCAATGTTTTTGTTACCCCCAAATGACCCGCCACCGGCACATCATGCGCCAGACACAATAAGGACTCTCTATACTTATTTGGAACAACCACCTGGTCTACTACCCTCGCACCGCCCTCCCACTTCGATTTGGGGTCTAGAAATCTGCGGTACAATATCCTGTTGAGCCTAAAGAAATCTCCCGGCTTCGCATCCCCATCTTCCTCCAACTCTATGGCACCATTGCTATAACGAGCTAGGCTAGCGTCTTGCAGCTGCTGCTCACTAATGTCCCTGGGCGTCAATGCATCAAGATGGTTTTGTAATAAGACATTACCCCGGCTAGTAGGCTCTACTGCCTTAGTGGCTCTCGCTACAGCTCTTGCCTCACGCGAAGTCTTACCCAACTCTGCCTTGTTACACACCATATCTGGGCCAGAGTCAACTCCCGTGTTTATTATAGGTCCAAGTACCGAATCACCGAGAAGTGCAGCAGAATCAATGTCCCTTTTCCTGCCCTTAGCAACCTTCTCCTGATCCTTCCTCCACTGTCCCCGAGGTTGAGTGCTAGGCTGTGCAGGAGCCGCAGAGCGAGATCGGGTTACCACACAGGCCATCTCATCCTGTTGGCACCTCCCAACCCATTCCCGATTCTCACCATCCACGTCGGCCGCCCTCTCGGCAACGACTAAGGGTGGAGTCCCGGAAGTGGGCACCGCAAAGTCGTTGCCGAGAAGAAGGTCGACGCCCTCAACTGGCAAACACTCAACGATCCCTACATCCAGCTCCCTGCACACCTCTCCCACTCTCAACTCCAACCTCACAAGTGGGTATGACCTCGTAGCATTTATACCCTGCACCACAACAACTCTGGCCGCATTTATCGGTTTCCCTGTGAAGTTCCTCAACAAAGTTTGCGAAGCCCCCGTATCCCTCAGCAAGTCAACCCTCCGTAGTTCACTCCCCCAGCTCACAAACCCGTGTCCCCGATGGTCACAGAAAGTGTCCCGGACAGGTGTCGAGCCTTCCGTACGCTTCTTTACCGCGTGTGCCTCAGCTGCTGACAACCTACCCCGGGCAGTTGCTGCAGCCTTCAGAGACACACCGATACTGTGAACCAATGACACCTGTGACGCATGTCGAGTATGAGCATGCTGTACAGAACGCCCAGTCAGGCCCCACCCTCGCTAGGATCGTCAGGGCAGGAACTTTGGCTGTAGTCTGTGTAGAGTTTCCTAACTCAGTTTATGTGAACCGTTGTACTATAAGTATTATCATTATGTATTTTGTTTTCTTCTAAGTCAACGAGTTCTATTTTGTATCATTGGATATAAGTGTTGTGTGTGGGACTTATATACAATGATGGGAGGGAGAGTTGTGTAACGGCGGCCAGTGAGCGCGCCACGAGGTGTGTAGGCCTAATTCCCTCCTCCCTCCTCCCTTCCTCCCTTTCAGCGCGTGGGAAGTTCTTTGTCGATCCCAGATTGAGAGAGAATATGACGTCATGATTGCCAGTGGGCGGTCCTTAAGTAGTTTGAGATATGCCGCTAGAGGGCCGAGTATAAAAAGGGAAGTCTCGCCACATATTCCTCAGAACTCATCAGGCAAAGCGACTTCTCATATCCCTTGCAACTATCCATATTCTTCCGACTGATGTGAACTTTCTCTACTCTCTGAACAGCCTATCTTCTTCTCTTCTCGTCCCTGTTTAACCTCCATGACCCCTTTGGTGCAGATTTAGTCAGCCAAAGTATTATCGCTTGAGTTCTCACGAGATAAGTGCCTGTTAGATAGCCTATTTTTGGAAGGGTTAACTAGAATAGGATTGATTGATGTTTGTTGCACTCGTATATGCATTTCCCTGTGTGCGATTATTCATGTTCCTGTTTTCTGCTGGTTTAGGCAATGCTAGACTGGGATAGGGTTTCTGAGTTGTGATTTCCTATGAGTACTAGGTTGCGGTTGAACCAGTACAATTGCAACGGAGACGTGGAACGCCTAGGTGGTCTTTCTGACTGTGTACCGTGGGAGTTTAGCACTGTGTTGCGAGTGAGGGCTTTTGCCTGTGCCACCCAACACTGTGCTATCTCATTTGCTTGACTTTGAGAGGATCGCCAGGAGAGAACCAGATACTAGTGATCTGGATCTCTCAAGAGAGCATCCCGTCAATTACCGTAATTTGGCCGCACAGTCTTAAGGACCTCGCTAGGCTACGAGCCGCTTGCTCAGCCATTGTCTCTTAACCTTAGATATCCCAGCTAGACTTTGCTCGACCAGCAGATACAGCATAGTATTGAAGCTTCTCCTTATGTATATTATTGTTTAAGCACTATTGATTTCATGTGTGGCACGCTTAGCTACTTCAGAGATTAGTGGCCCACGAGCACAATCTTAGTAGGCTATTGCCAGTGCATTGTCGGAGTACTTCTTCTTAATGTTTGCCATATCCTATTGCTTATTCTTATTCTTATAATTCTTCTTATGTCAATTTAAAGCCTTTAATTACCAGTGAGTTATTCATTAAATTGCTGTTCAAAATCCGATACTTACTTCTTACGAGTATTCGAGAAGCATCTAACTTATCAGAAGATTCCTTGCTTGATGCTCGAGGACTATTGTTTAACGTAACGTAATAGTGCCGATCCGAAGTAGAGGGTGGAGGACTTCTTAAGTTCTTAGTTCAAGGGTGGATTACTTCGGCTTCGGCCAACACTATTCTTTAGTGTTGTAGTACTTTCTTCTTTGTTTGATTGTTGACCAGACTAGATAACTCCCGTCTTGTTATTAGTCTGTTGTGTGAAACGCTAGTACCGAGTTCTTGTATACCCCGTTATAGCAGATAGAACTCTGGAGGGTAGTGGCGTTTTTTGTTCGGCTGGCAGTACTCTGGGGTTGGGATCGTGTGTTTCCGTTGTGGCAGCGAGCCATACTCGAGTCCTGTGTAAGAGCCCTAGTGTACCCGAGTGCCCGGTCGTAACAAATGGCGACCTTGCTTAGGATTTTGTGAACAGTATATTTTTTTGCAGAATTGTACAACATTTGTTTGTTCGTACTTTAGCGTACATATTGAAGAATATTTTTTTTTTGTAAGGCAATTAGGAGAGCATTTAAGAGACTCTAGTTAATTTAGTAATTAGTGCTTGCATAAGGGAGTTTAACACTTTTGTCTCGAGAATTTTTTGGTGAACTTCAGTATGTCGGGCCCTAGTACTGACGAGGAGCGAGAGATGCTAAGTGAGGAGGTGCCGTTAGTAACTAGTGAGGAGGATGCTAGACTTTTTGTGAGTAAGCAGTACCATGTGACGGAGGAGAGGCTGACTGGGGTGAATGTTTATGGCTTGCACCTGATAGCCAAGGTTTTGGGTCTATCCAATGTAGGAGGGATGTCCAAGGGGGAGCTAATTTCCTGGGTGTTGCGTGGGCGACATGGGGTTTCGGAGGAGAGGGCGTTTGGGGGGGTTCCTCCCCAGATCCCCTCTCACTCGACTCCCACAGTGCCGTCCACTCAGTTGCCGGAGGTTAGCACTCTCCCACAGAGGGATGAGCATTGGAAGATTGGAGTGCCCTCGGGCGGTGCGTATGGTGGTTCCCCAGTTCTTGCCCCCCCTCCTTCAGTAGTGGCAGCTCCCTCTTCCGGCCTGTCTCCTGAGATGATATTTAAACTCGAGCTTGCTAAAATGGAGAATGAGGCTAGGAAGCAGGAGATGGAGAATGAGGCTAGGAAGCAGGAGATGGAGAATGAGTCTAGGAGGCATGAGACTGAGGTTAGGAAGCAGGAGAATGAGACTAGGAGGCATGAGATTGAGGTTAGGAGGCACGAGGCTGAGCTTAGGTACGACTCAGAGAAATATTGTGCTCAAATAGATTTAGATAAGACTCGTGCAGAGTCGACAGGGATTCGGATGGGCCGTGAGGGCCAAGTAAGAGAACAGTCCTTGTATCACTTAGTCAAATTGGTGCCGGCATTTAGTGAAACTGAAGTCACAGAATTTTTTAATCGTTTTGAGAAGAAGTGTAGGGAGCATAATTGGCCTGAAGAGAAGTGGGCAGCTCTAGTCTCCTCAAGACTTACGGGTAAGGGTCTGAAGGCTTATGATGCACTGCCTTTAGAGTCTTGCATTGACTACCCAGAATTGAAGAGAGCTGTCCTACGGGCATACGAGTTGCAACCAGAAACATATCGATTGAAGTTTCGGGGTGTTACAAAGACTAGGGAGGCGACCTTTCTTGAGCATGCCCGGGACTTAAAAGATGCACTTACAAACTGGACACGTTCTGAGAAAGCTGAGACGGCCGAACAGTTGACGGAGCTGTTTCTGCTCGAGCAGTTTTATAAGTGTACAGGTGCAGAAATGACTTTAACTATTAAAGAAAAGAATCCAAAAACTCTACAGGAGGCAGCTGAGATGGCTGACCTCCGGCTATCATTAATTCGTGGGTGCGGGTCTGCCCAGCGTAGTGAGGCAGGTAACAAGGGGCGTGACGCCCCACCCCCCCGAGTTAGTAATATATCTTATGCAAACAAGTACAAGAGTTATGATACCAAGACTGACCACAAGACTAGCACCGTCCCATTTAAGAAGGGGCCGGGCCCTTCCCAGTACCAAGGGAAGCCCAAAGGGGAGTTAGAGTGTTTTCAATGTCATAAAAAGGGGCACTTTGCAAGAGTCTGTCCTAGCAAACCACCTACAGCGGCTGTGTCTTTGGCCTGCAACATTGGTGTGTCTCTGAAGCCTTCTGAGTTTGCCCGGGGCAGTTCGTCAGAGGCTGAGGCACAGCCAATGCAGAAGCACCTGGGAGGCTCGAACCCTGCTCAGGATGTTTTTTGCGACCATAGAGGACGGGGTTGCGTGATGTGGGCGGGGCGCAAGCATGGAGTAGAGGTCTTGCGTGATACAGGTGCTTCCCAGACTTTGATGAAAAACTTGACTGGCTACCCTATAAATGCGGCTCGGGTGGTGGTGGTGCAGGGTATTAATGCAACTCGGTCATACCCGCTGGTGCGGTTGGAGTTGGAGGTGGATGGTGTGGCACGTGAATTGGATGTTGGGATTGTGGAGAAACTGCCAGTGGAGGGCGTCGACCTTCTTCTCGGCAACGACTTTGCAATGCCCGCTTCTGAGGTTCTACCCTTAGTCGTTGCCGAGAGGCCGGCCGACGTGAGTAGGGAAGAGCGAGAGTGGGTCGAGCGGTGCCAGGCACAACCCATGGCGTGTGCTGTCACCCGAGCTCGGGCAGCTAAAGTGTCACAGCCTAGTCCTCCGTCTTCAGACCAGCAGAGGAACGATCAACAGGAGGAGGCTAAAGCTGGAGTTGGTTTTAAGAGTTTTGACTCGGCGGCTCTCCTGGGTGATTCAGTATTAGCACCATTACTTAGTTCTGGAGTAGCCCCTGGGCCTGTCATCGAGAGTGACGAGGCTGGGCATGACGAGTCTCCACGACAGCAACGTTATGAACATCGAGAGAGACAGAGGGAGCAGCTCAGTATCGGGGAGGGTCATGCATTGCTCCGGGAGCAGTTAGATCGCTTGGCACCCTCAGATATACGTCGGTTGCAGCTGGAGGACCCTGAGCTCCAAACGTGTGCTAATGGAGCTGTGGAGCTCGACGAGGACGGTGATGCACAGCCGGGAGATTTTTTTTATTTAGATGGCATCCTGTATCGGCGTTTTCAAGACCCTAACCGTAGCTGGAAGATGGGGTCCGGGGTAGTGGACCAGTTGATGGTGCCGCGGGAGTGCAGGGATAGCCTACTGAGTTTGGCGCATGACACACCGCTGGCAGGACATTTGGGGGTAAGAAAAACGGTGGCGGCTTTGGGGAAGTTGTTTTGGTGGCCGGGGATGAAGTCTCATGTGCAGTCCTGGATAAACTCATGTGATATTTGTCAACGGGTCGGGAAACCAAACCAAGTTATTCCTAAGGCTCCGTTGCACCCTATTCCTGTAATTGGGCCACCTTTTAGTAAGATTGCTGTTGACATGGTTGGTCCCCTCCCTCCCACAAAGGCTGGTAATAAATTTTTGTTAACCATCATGGATGTTGCCACTAGATACCCCGATGCATACCCCATGAAAAACGGCATGGCTAAGACAGTAGTCAGTAACTTGTTGTGGTACTTTTCAAGGTACGGGTACCCGGAGGAGATTCAGTCTGATCAGGGGTCCAATTTCACCTCCAATCTCTTTAAGCAAACAATGCAACAGCATGGAATACGGGCGGTGGTATCGTCAGCGTATCACCCTGAGAGCCAAGGGGTGCTTGAGCGGTGGCATGCCACCCTTAAAAGCATGCTCAGGTGTTATTGTGCTGATAACGGAAGAGATTGGGATCTTGGATTGCCGTATGTACTGTTTGCTGCTCGGGAAGTGCCTGGTGAGAGCCTGGGATTTAGTCCAAACGAGCTGATTTTTGGACACCGAGTCAGGGGCCCCCTTAATATGCTGCGGGAAATTTGGGAAGGAACTGTGCCGCCTTGTTCCTTGTTGAAGTATGTGTTTGAAAGCCGTGAGCGCATGCTTAAGAGTCTGGAGATGGCAGGTCGGAATTTAACAGGGTCACAAGCTTTAATGAAGGACAGGTATGATCGCAAAGTGAAGCTCCGGGAGTTCATTGTGGGACAGGAGGTGTTGATTTTGTTGCCTTTGGTGGGTAACCCCTTGTCGGCGAAGTATACTGGACCCTATAAAATTGTGGAGAAAATTTCGGACCTAGATTACCTTGTTGCCACTCCAGACAGGAGGAAGAAGAATCAGTTATGTCACGTGAACCTGATAAAAGAGTATGTGAGGCGCCCCTCTGAGCCTCTCACTGTCCCTGTGTTGGCTTGTTGCGGCCGTGGTGGAGAAGGAGAG
>JBAKBP010018808.1:0-45930 GCA_037953745.1 Lithodes maja
CATTCAGTAGAGGTAGGCCAGAAATCCTGACCTCTGTCCTCCGTAACTCAAAATGGGCTAGAGAATATGGGCTGTAATTGTCACACCTATTCCCTGGCTGACTCTTCCCAAATGATGAACATACTAGTTTGATTACTCTAGTCGTTTTTGAGTGTCAAGAGGTTAGGGGTCACGATTTCTGGCCTAAGCAAGTATATTATTTTATCATTTGAGTCAGAGAGGTTGGATACAATTATTCGCCAATGTTAAAGGAGAGATACTTGTGAGTCTCTCATTCAAAAAGTATTAACAGTAACATCAAGAGGGAAATGAACTCGACACTTTTGTGACGTGAAACAAATCGTACCATAGTCGTTTGTTTTTCTCCATCTGATGGTAAATTACTGTCTCGCCATCCTTAGTACTCAGATATTACCAAGATTTGTTTAGCGAATTATCTTGCTAATGGTAAAAACTTGGCAATAATATGACGCAGAGACATTAATATCATATTTTATCATAAAGAGTCGAGAAATCAGATGCTAAGGGATACAATTTACCGTTAGCTGAAAAGAAACTCATTATGGTCAAAGGAAATGTAAGAAAAATACAATATTACACATTCAGTAACTATTGTCGGCATACTAATTAGTGTACCTGTTGTGTAGGTATGTTACGTATAGGCCTATGGGGTACAGGTTCGTGCCAGCCATTCCCAAGGGTTTCATTAAGGACCGGGGCGACGTCTGATACTGACATATACAGTATATATACCAAGATAGCACTACACACACACTCACACATACACACGCGCACACACTCACACACTTTCTTCTTTAATAAACCGTTTATTATTATTATTATTATTATTATTACACACACACGCACGCACACACACACACACGCACGCACGCACACGCACACACACACACACACACACGCACACACACACACACACACGCACACAAACCAATCCATCACTCACAACTCACACACACACACACACACCCTTGCTAAAACAGCTTCCCAGAAGCTGGATGTGCTCAACTGCCTCCAGGGGTTCTTTACCCCTGTACAGCTTCTTGCTTTTTACAGGGACACAGTGTGTCCATGTATTAAGTATTGTTCACATTTGTGGGGAGGACACTCTCACTCCGCACTTCTTGACAAAGTAGAACAGAGAGTCTTTCGTCTCATTAACTCACGTGCAATGTTGCAGCTCTCTCGCTATGCTACCACTATTACAATAATCAATGTTCCTCAGAGTTCTCTCAGTGTATACCATCTGCTCTACGTAGAGTACGTAGCACCCGTCTTGCAACACAATCCCACCCCTACTCTGTGCAACTATCCAATCCAAGAGTAAAACGATATTTCCAAACCAACTTTTATTCAACAGCTGAGCTCCGGAACTCTCTCCCTGAATCAGTCTTCCACTCATCCTATGACTTAAATTGATATATATTTTTTACAAACACAGTTTCAGATTTTCATTCCATTCTGTAGATTAATAACCTCCAAATATATATTGTATTGCATTCATAATTCTTGGTATTAGCATTTGTATTTCAGCCTGTAATTTATGCTTGAAAAAGATATCCGAATTATATCTGTAAAAACTAATCAGAAAAATAAGCCGCTCACATGTACATACTCACATAGGTTAAACACGTACACGCACACATTTGTTTGGGATGCACACATATATAGTATAGCAAACATCAACCCTCCTACATAGATGTTAGTGTATCTTGTGTATGTGTTTGTGTTTTATTGCATGTACAGTATATGTGCGTTTACCTGTATGTGTGAAATGTGTGTTTGTGTGTGTGTGCAACTTTACAAGATTGTATTTTGGGTATTTATATAGTTTGTTGTACATTAAGATGAGTGTTGGTGTTTGCTATTTCGTGTGCATCACTAATGTGTGCCTGTATGTAAGGGTGTGTGAGCAAGTATGTACTGTATATTATGTATATTTATATGTTTGCTTGTGTACAATGCTAGCCTGTGTAGGTAGTATTAGGAGCGGTGTGTCTCTAAAGGTGGATTTACAGGAGCACATCATCTCGCATTATTTAATCCACAACTTTTTTTCTGGTATCATATGTAGATTATTTCGCAAATCAGTATAATAAATCGACAATTCATCTGAAGGTAGATTATCGTAAGAGAAACTACCAGATAAGAGTTGCGGATAAAAGTAGCGGATAATGAGACTCGTTTGAATCCCCGTTAGCACTAGAAGAAACGGTAACATTACTTTGAAACGCCAATTAACTCCCGACCCCCTGTAGGACTCTAGAGTATACACGCAATATCACCATCATAACAACCCCCTTTATTAACTGACGACCCCTGCAGGACTCTAGAGTATACACGCAATATCACCATCATAACAACCCCCTTTATTAACTGACGACCCCTGCAGGACTCTAGAGTATACACGCAATATCACCATCATAACAACCCCCTTTATTAACTGACGACCCCTGCAGGACTCTAGAGTATACACGCAATATCACCATCATAACAACCCTCTTTATTAACTGACGACCCCCTGCAGGACTCTAGAGTATACACGCAATATCACCATCATAACAACCCCCTTTATTAACTGACGACCCCCTGCAGGACTCTAGCGTATACACGCAATATCACCATCATAACAACCTCCTTTATTAACTGACGACCCCCTGCAGGACACTAGAGTATACACGCAATATCACTATCATAACAACCCCCTTTATTAACTGACGACCCCCTGCAGGACTCTAGAGTATACACGCAAAATCACCATCATAACAACCGCCTTTATTAACTGACGGCCCCCTGCTGGACTCTTGAGTATACACGCAATATCACCATCATAACAACCCCCTTTATTAACTGACGACCCCCTGCAGGACTCTAGAGTATACACGCAATATTACCATCATAACAACCCCCTTTATTAACTGACGACCCCCTGCAGGACTCTAGAGTATACACGCAATATCACCATCATAACAACCCCCTTTATTAACTGACGACCCCCTGCAGGACTCTAGAGTATACACGCAATATCACCATCATAACAACCCCCTTTATTAACTGACGACCCCTGCAGGACTCTAGAGTATACACGCAATATCACCATCATAACAACCCTCTTTATTAACTGACGACCCCCTGCAGGACACTAGAGTATACACGCAATATCACTATCATAACAACCCCCTTTATTAACTGACGACCCCCTGCAGGACTCTAGAGTATACACGCAAAATCACCATCATAACAACCGCCTTTATTAACTGACGGCCCCCTGCTGGACTCTTGAGTATACACGCAATATCACCATCATAACAACCCCCTTTATTAACTGACGACCCCCTGCAGGACTCTAGAGTATACACGCAATATCACCATCATAACAACCCCCTTTATTAACTGACGACCCCCTGCAGGACTCTAGAGTATACACGCAATATCACCATCATAACAACCCCTTTATTAACTGACGACCCCCTGCAGGACTCTAGAGTATACACGCAATATCACCATCATAACAACCCCTTTATTAACTGACGACCCCCTGCAGGACTCTAGAGTATACACGCAATATCACCATCATAACAACCCCTTTATTAACTGACGACCCCCTGCAGGACTCTAGAGTATACACGCAATATCACCATCATAACAACCCCCTTTATTAACTGACGACCCCCTGCAGGACTCTAGAGTATACACGCAATATCACCATCATAACAACCCCCTTTATTAACTGACGACCCCCTGCAGGACTCTAGAGTATACACGCAATATCACCATCATAACAACCCCCTTTATTAACTGACGACCCCCTGCAGGACTCTAGAGTATACACGCAATATCACCATCATAACAACCCCCTTTATTAACTGACGACCCCCTGCAGGACTCTAGAGTATACACACAATATCACCATCATAACAACCCCTTTATTAACTGACGACCCCCTGCAGGACTCTAGAGTATACACACAATATCACCATCATAACAACACCCTTTCTTTACTGCCTCACACGTTTAGTGTTATATTTATTTACTATTGTATTTGTTCGCGTATTTACTTATTTAGTTATTTATTTATATATTAACACTTTCTGTACCAGCGACATCTTTTAAATGTTATTCTAGCTATATATAGACGATTTTGTGCAGCTTAAGAAGGATCTGTGGGAGCAAAAAGGGTTAAGTGAGATATTTCGAAGCCTCTTAATTGCTGGAGTCATTTTTTAAGCTGGATAAAATCGTCTAATAGTAGCCAGAATATAGTTAACTGGATGGCAGCCGTACTGAAAAGATAAATATATCTATTAATCAACTATTTATAAGCGGAAATGTATCATACTGTATAAGTTTCGTTATTACCTCATATACCTCTGGCCAGTCGGTCTATCTGTCGTCCGTAGTCTGTCTGTCAGCCCGATAACTAATGACCAAGTTTATTTTTGTACTTAAAATGTAAATATCAAAGGTTAACATTGGATTCTAAATAGAGTTTCTGATTCTGACTGATAAATTATATCACCAAACTATGTCAAAATCAAGTTAACATTGGATTCCAAATTGTGTTTTCGATACTGACTGAGATATGCTCACCAAACTATGTACAAATTAAAGGTAAATTTTGGATTCTATAATTATAGTGTTCCAAGACTGACTAATTGATATTCACCAAGCCATGTCAAAATTAAAGGTTAATATTGGATTGTAAATGGTGTTTCCGATAATTACTAATACTGACAAATCCCAGTAGTTAAATCCCCCCCCCCCTCCCACTCATATCGTTAACCTTTCCAGTACCGGTGGCGTATTTTTTCTTAGTTGAGGTCAGCTACATTTAGACGATTTTATGAAGCTCAGGAAAGATATATGGTAGCTAAAGGAATACGTGAGATACTCTGTAATCTTGAAAGGGGTGACGTCCTTTCTAAGTTGAGTAAAATCGTCTAATAGTTGCCAGAATCTAATGAACAGGGCTCCCCGGTACTGTTAAGGGTCTAGGGCAAATTTGTATGTATATGTTTCGGTATATATATTTTTTTTTTTTTTTTTCTATATTCCAACTACTCCCTCTCGGGCATAGGCTGAGAGCCTGTACAGTCCACCGCTCAACACGGTGAAGCCCGTGAGGTCTTGTTCCAGTCTGGGGAGTGAGACATGCGAAGCATCCATCATGGCTCGAAGCAGCTCCATCTCTGAAGCGGCCGGTTGCTTCGTTCAAGCGCTTCACCGTCTCACCCTCCAGACTCAGACCCTCACTCTCAGAACGCCACCTATTGAGCAGTGAACTCACTAGGCATTGTCCCCCTGTAACATATTTTGAATATGGGAATATTCATACAGTGTTATTTAATCAGGGAACAATGAGGGTATTTTTTTGGCATTTCGGTGGGCTTTGTGGTAATGCACTGATACTAGGTACAGCACAAATTCAATCCCAATAATATCTATCTATCTATATATATATATATTCCTACCAAGACCTACTTCAAGCTTTAAATAACACCCCCGAGACCCTCCTTCGTGATAAATTTGTACATTTTCGGTATAAAAATGTTCCGGCCAAAGGCCAGTTCATCCTAACTTGCAGGCTCGCTATCGCTAGCCAGGAAAAAAAATAACAGCTAAAGGTCTGTAAATCGCCAAACTAATGTGGCTAAACATGAGGGAGAAAGGAATCCAGAAAAACACAATCCTAGATATAATTTTAATTATAATTATAATTAATTCCAGCCGGTCATGTACCCCTCTCGTGACCCTGGCAGTAATTAACCCTCACACGGACTAATACGGCCTTAAGGGGGTAGTGCTTGTTTGTTTGGTCTTTATATTTATGTATTCATATATTGTTGAGTTTCCTTGCTAGACCTCCATCTAGCTTTAATAAACACCCCCTAGACCCACTTTCAAGATAAATTTGCACATTTTTCAGTAGAAAAATGTCCCTGCCGAAGGCCGATTCATTCTAAAATGTCAGGCTAGCTTTCACTCGCCAGGAAATAATCGACACCTAAATGGCACGAAAGGTCTTAATATTGACAAACAAATGAGGCGAAAGGTCTCAAAATCGCCAAACTAGCGGAACAAGCGTCTTAAAATCTCAAAACAAATATGCTAAACATGAGGGAGAAGGGGGCCAAAGAAAGCGACTATATGGCCCTTAACACTCAACGAGCGGCCTAGGCGGTATATTTGACCGTGCCGCCCAGCGTTTTTTTTTTTACCATAAATGGGGTTGTTTCCGTGCTCTTTTTCATGCATAAACAAGAGCCAGAGCGTAATACAAGTATGTATCCCTGAAAGGGCGATAAATGAGCTTTCCAATGACACCAGAACCCTCCTTCTACGATCACTGGTTGTCTTGCAACGATCGTGCAACCGAAGGGCAAAATCGGTAAAATACGGTCATTTCCTTACATTATTACGTGTGAAACGAGTGAGGGAGGGTGGAGTAGGGCGGAGTACATCTCAGTAGCTCCACGGCCACCGTGGCGAGCAGTCATGAGGTAACCTACGCTCCTCCCACTGCTCCGCTCTCTCTCAGAGCACATTACGTGCTCAAAATTGCATGCGACTAAAGCCGGGCCCCACCACATAGGCCACATATATTTCACTCGACTATAGCCGGGCGCCGCTCTTTAAGGGTTAAGCTAGTGTCACACGAGCGATTTTTCTGGCTATTTCTGATGAGCAAGATTTTTTCGTAATATTTTGAAGCTTTATCGCATTGGAATCGGAAACTAAACTGAAGGTAGATCATGTAATGTTCTTGAATTCAGATATAACTAAATATTTTAAAGCTGCCAGACTACAATTGCTATGAAAACTTGACCAAAAAGGCGGTCGTGTTACATCGCCTTTATACTCGACTATGTCCTTCACGGGTCCGGTACAGTCTAAACATAATGTCGTGTCACCTCATCAGCCAGGGAACTTACAATTGTTTGATTGTTTTGTGTAGCGCTAATTATTACTGAATGCAGATAATATTGTCACCGAAATTAATGGATTGTTTGTGAGTGTGTGTGTGTGTGTGTGTGTGTGTGTGTGTGTGTGTGTGTGTGTGTGTGTGTGTGTGTGTGTGTGTGTGATGTTTTTGTTTGGTTTTATGCTTGTTCTCTGGTGTTTTGGTTTTTTGCCAAACTTTGATATCTGCTGGCTTTCTTAAGTTCGCCTTTTCCTATCTGTTTCACTTAAGTTTGTTGTTATTATTTGTATTATTATGATGTATGTGTGTGTGTGTGTGTGTGTGTGTGAGTGAGTGTGTGTTTGAGTGTATTTGTGTGTGTTTGAGTGTATGTGTGTGAGTTTGAGTGTATATGTGTGTGAGTGTGTGTGGGTTTATGTGTGTGTGTGTGTGTGTGTCCGTGTGTGTTGTTATGTTATGTACATTGGCCACTGCCTCTTTACTTAAACGACTTTCTGTACTTGCCTGCTTCTCTCTTTAAGGGAGCCCACCTGGCTTTGTTTATCTTTCTCTCCCTCTCTCTTTGGCTTGTATCCATTCGGCCCCATTCAGTCTACTGTTATAGGACGTTTACCCCCATCCAGGTGTCAATATTTTCCTGGCGAGCGGTAGCGAGCCAGCATATATATATTTTGCTTTTGACAGCAAGCTAAATTTGTAAATTTTTCTATAGAAAATTGTCTCCGGTCAAGCCGGATTTCTCCATACAATGCTGGCTCGCTATCGCTCGCCAGGAAGAAATTGACACTTGGATGGGGATAAACGTCTTACAACAGTTGGCTGAATGGGGCCGAATGGATTGTTACGACCGGGGCTACGAATAAAACGAGGGCACTTAATTATTGGACTAGTAATAGGGCACTATGCAACAACGGTACGCTAGATCCAAACCCCTGAACTTATATGCCGGCGAACAAAACACCTATACCCTCCAGAGTTAATCGGTGATAACGGGGTATCCTTAACTGGGCATAAATGTACTCTACTTCAGGCTAACCCACACTGGTATAGCCTGATAACACACAGGATGCAAGTTACGTTAAAATGCATAAACAAGAATCTATGGGAAGATCGATTAAATCACTGCAAGATTTAATTCAATAAAAAGATGCTTTAATACAGTTACTCTAAACAACAATAAACTCTTCAATCCTATCTGAAAGAAAGTTAAGTATAGTCCTACAGCATAGACCTGGAAACTTCTGAAGAATGTCTGATGCTCATAAGATGCTCGTATCTTAACTATAAATAAAGGCAGGAGGCAGGACACCGCACGTGTAGAGCGAATACACAAAAAGATAGGACATATAATGTTAACTGACACGAGAATACTATAAATGCGCAACGGTAGTAATGCTAGACACAAAAAAGAAGTACTTCCTTATCAACGAAACAGTCTACTATGGTTGTGCAACTCAACAACAACCTAGACTAATAAATGCTTGTGAATAATAATGCATACACATCAAAAGAGCTTAGGTCCTAACTAGTGTCTGCTAGGCGAATAAAGTCTAGCTGGGATATCAAGGTTAGGAAACCGTGGCTGAGCAAGGCAGGCTCATAGCCTAGCGTTGTCCTTAAGGCGGTAGGGTTAAAGTTACGTTAATGACGGGGATGCTCTCTTGGTAAACCCAGATCTCAAGTATCTGGCTCTACCTTGGCGATCCCTCTAAAGTCAAGCAAAGAGGCAGCACTGTGTTATAAGGTAGTAGGCTAATGCCCTCTTACAACACGATGCTGCACTCGCAAAAGACACAACCAAAAGGACGACCTAGGCTACTTCAGAAACCGTCTAAGTCGTGTAGGTATAAGCGATCCGTACACACATCGGTGACAACGACACCAGAAACCTTATCCCAGTCTAGCATTAAATAACCAAGCAGAGCACTACTGATAATGAGGGAGACACACAAAGAGTCATCAAACCTCCATAACTTAAGGACACTGAGGGAGACGCACACAGAGTCATCAAACCTCCATAGACTAAGAACCCTTATAGCCTATTCTAATACATGTAAATATCTCTGAGAGCGACGCACACAATACGATGGGCCGATATGAAATCGTGTACAGAACCCAAAGGGAGTGCTGTGATGTTAAAAGATTAGAGGAATGAAAGAAAATAAGTTGAGTGAGAGAGACAATATCAGAATGGTGGGGATATGGGGGACAGTTGTAAAAAGGATGTTAGTCGTGCGCGTCCCTAGCCTGCTCTGAGGAAGGGACGTTCCTGGGGACCCCCGCAACACAGGAGCCCACAAAGACGCGGTGGTCGGCCAATCACAGGCCGAGACGTCACAAGGCAGCAGGTGTCACGTGACACAGCCAGCCAGGCCAGCCAATCAAGGGGCATGAGACAGCACGCGCGCGAGCCTCTGAGCGAGGGAAGCAGCACATGTATACGCACGCACACACTACCACCTCACTGCCTATATTGTTCTCTCTCCTTAACAATATACAATGCATGTTATATTCTATCAATGAAATAAAATACTTCCCGTTGTCACAGACGAAAATAAAGACCACCACTGGACTGTCTGTGACAATACGATTGCTAGGAAAGAAAGAACAACATTCTCTGATAACTGTAGCCCATTTCAATGTCCCTGGCGAGCGCTAGTGGCTACCGGGAGGCAATTCTGCCAACGCTGGTAGGCGTCACACCCTGCCCAAGATATAGGACGCTCAACCCTAAGCGAGCACGATATCTGACAAGGCAGAATGCCGACAAGACCCGCCACACTTAGCCACTCCACCAGAAAATTAAATGCAAAGCTCAATCTTAAATAAAAACAACACATAAGCATAAAGAAAATCTTATAACCCCTCCCAAACATAATATTATAATTGTAGCCTACTATGCTCCCTGAGCGAGCTTCACAGAGCCCAGCCTCCTAAGTGAAAGACAGATTCAACTTAGGACAATAGCTATAATATTGGCAACTTACAATTAACTATCAAAAAGAAAGAGTTTTTATGTGATTTTTTTATTTAATTTTAATGTTGTTTTTGACGGCTGCTCTATAGGGGCAAGCCTAGTTTTTCTCAACTCTCAAACACACACTGACTGAACGGCGAGGGTGCTCCCCGAAGCATACCCTCCCGTGACAACAATCAGCCACAACATTATCAGCGCCCTTAACATGCCACACATCCAACTTGTGTTCCGGCAGCAAAACAACACTTGGCACTGATAAACTGCCCAGTTCATCACAAGACTGGCATTTCTCTTTGCTCTTTCCGGCAACGGGACCTGCCAATAACCTTTCACTAGTTCTACCTTCGTGATAAGCAATGCAGCCCCGATGCGGTCTATGGGATCGTCAACTCTCGATAAGGTATAGGCGTCTGTCAGGGATAATTCACACACACACTCTTGCAATCAACACACACACTGATCTTGCCACTTAACACAGGTTGCAAAGTTACAGGCAACGACCACTCAGGGTCTGAGGGACCCTTCGTCAACACGTAGTCCAGCTCTGTTTTCACCACAGGCTGTCGAGCAGGATTTATACGGTAGGGAGCCACTTTGAGCCTTGCACTGTCTCCAGCCTCCATGTCGGATTCTACCCCGTACATCAGGCCTGGAGAATGAACAAACATGTGTAGGTACTGCCACAGCCTAGTAAACAACTTCTCTTGACGCTCAGGAACAAGAGGTTGCATCTTCTCTCGACGAACAACATGCTCATTGTCCTCCCACAACCCAGCCGAGACCACAGTTTCTACACTATAGCCTCCCTCCTTCTCCACCTTTGTTCCCAGAACATCCAGGTCATAAGAGTGACAATCTGTACTACCTGTGCAGTCACTCTCATAGTTCATAATTGCTAATGCTCCCCCACCGATACCATACATGCGCACCCCCGCATTCCTTGCAACTACATCTGCCTGCGCAGCATCACCGCCTTCAGCGACATGGCCAGATACAGTCGGTCTATGGTAGGGTTGTTGCATAATACTAGAGCAGCATTGGGAGGCTATGCGACGACCGGGCACATCCACTCCACAGCCAACCTCACCAATCTGCTCAATATCCTGGTTCTGACCACTACCCTTAGCAGCCATGGGTCGACCCTGACCTGACACCCATGCCAAAGCCTCGTCGCCCACCTTGAACCACTGAAACAACGAGGCCACCGGTCTACTGACACTCAAGTGACCTGTCAGCGGAACTTCGTGCACCGCAAGAGTTGTGAGGCCTGGGTGCTCGGCACAAACAGTGGGGTAGGAACCAAGCGGGTGCTGGAGCGCTGCACACTGCTGCTCAGGCAGGTGCTCTAGCGCTTCCACAGCCACCTGGCTCGTGTCCCCCGCCCACTGCTCCACCGAGACATGACAATCCCAACTCTCCTCCACCAGAGCCCCACTGCCCCCCTCTCCTTCTCCACCTTGGCCGCTGAAGACCAACATAGGGACAGTAGGCTGCTCAGGCAGTTGCCTCACAAACTCCTTCAGGTTCACATGACATGTTTCACCGTCCTCGAGATCAACTTGCTGTCTCGGAGTTTTCTCACGCCCTACCTCCACACCCAGTGTGACAGGTTCTGGGGCCACTCCGGACTTAAACTTTGGTCCTAATACTAAGTCGCCAAGAAGAGCCGCTGGATCAAAACTCACAAAACTACTCCCAACTTTAGCTTGCTCCTTCCGACCGTTCCTCCGCTGGTCTAGAGACTGAGGAATAGGCTGTGACACTTTAGATGCACGAGATCGGGTGACAATACACGCCTTCTGCTGTAATTGACACCTCTCGACCCACTCCTGCCCCTCCCTACTCATGTCGGCCGCCTTCTCGGCACCGACTAAGGGTGGAACCTCAGAAGTAGGTACCGCAAAGTCGTTGCCGAGGAGAAGGTCGACGCCCTCTACTGGCAGTTTCTCTACGATTCCAACATCAAGCTCTCGTGTCACACCATCAACCTCCAGCTCCACTCGAACCAACGGGTATGACCGTGTAGCATTAATACCCTGCACCACAACTACCCGTGCCGTGTTTATAGGTTTGCCTGTAAAGTTTTTCATCAGAGTCTGGGATGCACCTGTATCTCGCAACAACTCATCCCATGCTTGCAACCAGCCCAACTCACGTAGCCACGCCTTCTATGGCCGCAAAACGCATCGCGGAAAGGTTTTGAGCCTTCCGGACACTCCTTCACTGGCTGTGCCCCCGCATCTGACATATCACCCCGGGTAAATGCAGAAGACCTCAGAGACACCCCAATGTTGCGAGCCAAAGACAAGACTGCTGTAGGTTGGTTACTAGGGCAGGAACGTGCAAAATGCCCCATATTATGACACCAAAAACACACTACTTCACCCTTGGACTTCCCCTGAGGTGGGGAAGGGCCCTGACCTTTCTCAAACGGGACGGTCCTTGGTTTGTGATCAAAACTGGTATCATTGCTCTTGCTGTTATTGTTATATGGTGTATCACTGACTCGGGGGGGGGGGGGGGGTGGAGTGTTGCGCCCCTTGTTACCTGCATCGTTCCGTTGTGCAGACCCGCACCCATGAATCAGCGATAGCCTACGGTCAGCCATCTCAGCTACCTCCTGTAGAGTTTTAGGATTTTTCTCTTTAAGGTTCAACGTCAGGTCGCTACCCGTACACTTAAAGAACTGCTCGAGAAGCATCAACTGTTTTATCTCATCAAACGTCGTTGCCTTCTCCAATCTCAGCCAATTCCCAAAAGCGTCAGACAGTTCCCGGGCATGTTCAAGAAAGGTGCACTCACGACCCTTCGTAACACCCCGGAACTTCAACCTATAAGTCTCTGGTTGTAACTCATATGCCCGCAGGACAGCCTCCTTCAATACCTCATAATTGATGCAAGACTCCAAGGGCAACGCATCATATGCCTTGAGTCCTTTGCCAACCAACCTAGAGGAAACAAGGGCTGCCCACTTAACATCGGGCCATTGGTGCTCCCGGCACTTCTTCTCAAAACGCAAAAAAATACTCGGTGACACCAGACTCGTCAAATGCAGGGACTAACTTAAGAAGGTGCGATAAAGACTGATCAAGACCTCGATTCCCAGAACCGAGACGCTGCCCTGTCGACTCCACCCGAGACTTCTCCAGATCTCTGTCTGCACAGTACTTCGTAGCCTCAACCTGAAGCTCAGCCTCCCGTACGGCCTTTCTCTCCTCAGCCTGAATCTTAGCCATCTCAATCTACTGCTGCTGCTCAGATTCATGCTTTCGTTGCTCAGACTGAATCCTAAGCTCAGATTCCCGCTGCTGCTGCTGACGTTTGGCGAGCTCGAGCTGAAACAACATCTCGGCAGACAAACCTTGAGGAGGGGGTGCTACTATCGGGGACCCACCCCGTGAGCCACCTAGAGGCATACCCAACTGCCAGCGGGTATCGGCCTGCGGGAACGTATCCAGCTCCGGAGCCCGAGGGGGCGACATGGTAGGAGTCGAGTGGAATGGGGGCTGGGCAGAAGGTGCCCCAGCTCCCGCTCCACGCGAAGCCCCACGCACACCACCGAGCACACAGGTAACCAGCTCACCTCTCGACAAACCGCTAGTACCGGGAAACCCTAAGACCGTGGCTACACACTGCAGTCCATACCGGTCTAGCCCCGACACCCGATCCGCTGACACAGGCTCCTCCAAAAATATCCTAGCATCCTCCTCACTGTTTACCACCCAAGCGCCGCTAGACAACTCCAGCTTCTCCACCTCCTCGCCTGCTTCCCGTACTGTGTCCTCACTGTACACTGATCCGTCGTTCGACATAGTGTCCACCGGAAATCCTCAACGTTTATAAAAAAAAGAAGTACCTACTCTCATATAGCACTATTCACTCAAAAATGCTTGAAGACAACTCAAGTGCTATACCACGTTGCCAACAAAATTCCCATGTGTCCAAAATATTCCTCAAAAAACAAATGTCCAGAAATCCTGCAATTATTCCTTAGTTCGCTAGGTTGTTGTGATGACTAAGATAAGATACTAGGCAAGGTCGCCATTTGTTACGACCGGGGCTATGAATAAAACAAGGGCACTTAATGATTGGACTAGTAATAGGGCACTATGCAACAACGGTACGCTAGATCCAAACCCCTGAACTTATATGCCGGCGAACAAAACACCTATACCCTTCAGAGTTAATCGGTGCTAACGGGGTATCCTTAACTGGGCATAAATGTACTCTACTTCAGGGCTAACCCACACTGGTATAGCCTGATAACACACAGGATGCAAGTTACTTTAAAATGCATAAACAAGAATCTATGGGAAGATCGATTAAATCACTGCAAGATTTAATTCAATAAAAAGATGCTTTAATACAGTTACTCTATACAACAATAAACTCTTCACTCCTATCTGAAAGAAAGTGAACTATAGTCCTACAGCATAGACCTGGAAACTTCTGAAGAATGTCTGATGCTCATAAGATGCTCGTATCTTAACTATAAATAAAGGCAGGAGGCAGGACACCGCACGTGTAGAGCGAATACACAAAAAGATAGGACATATAATGTTAACTGACACGAGAATACTATAAATGCGCAACGGTAATAATGCTCGACACAAAAAAGAAGTACTTCCTTATCAACGAAACAGTCTACTATGTTTTTTTTGTTTTTTTTTTTAAGAGACAATGAACGGAGGAAGGAAAAACACAGATAAAAAAAAAGGTCCATGTGCCTAAAGGCATCCTCCATTTATAAAATGTTTGTAACAACTGGATTTAAACATTTATAGATTGTAAGTTTGTGGAAAGCAATTCGAGGGAAGTGAATTCCAAAGAGTAGTTGCTCTGGGGATAAATGAATTCTGATAAGCAGAAGTTCTGCATTGTGGAGGAGAAAGTGTAAATTCATGGGCGCTCTCAGCTGCCCTAGTTCTACGGGGAAAGATGTGGAGAGGCGGCACAATTGAAGCAAGTTCCTCGGAACAATTGCTGTGAAAATATCTGTAGAATAATGCAAGGGATGCAACGTTTCTTCGTATGGATAATGTAGGAAGGTCCTGTGTGATTGCAGGGTTATTGATTAATCTAATAGCTTTATTTTGAATTTTGTCCAACTGCCTCAATGCAACCACTCCACTTCCACCCCACAGAGGTGAACAGTAATCCATCTGAGAACGCACATGACTTTTATATATTACGGCCAACTGCTCGTCAGTGAAGAATTCTCGAACTCTGTACAGGAGTCCCAGTTTTTTAGAGGCATTCTTAGCAATGCTTCTAACATTATGTGTCCAGCTCAAGTTAGTAGTTAATGTTACACTGAGAATGTCATTACTAGGGGAAGTGGGAATATTTACATCATTAAAAAATATATGGGAGTCAGTGAGATTCTGTCAGTTAGAAAATTGAATGTACTTGGTTTTCTGTGCATTAAAGGAAACTAGATTCTTTTGTCCCCATTCATTAATTCTAGAAAGGTCCTGGTTCAGAGAAATTGCAGTGTTTATTTTTGAATTTATAAGATCGGGTTGGGTGAAAGAATTGGTAAATGTGAAGGAACTGTGGCGTGTTGAGTCATCTGCGTAGGAATGTATTGGATTATGAGTGGTAGATATGAGATCATTGATATGAATGAGGAACAGAGTTGGAGCCAAAACTGATCCCTGGGGAACACCAGCATTTATTGAGTGAAATTGAAATTGTTGTGCAACTCAACAACAACCTAGACTAATAAATGCTTGTGAATAATAATGCATACACATCAAAAGAGCTTAGGTCCTAACTAGTGTCTGCTAGGCGAATAAAGTCTAGCTGGGATATCAAGGTTAGGAAACCGTGGCTGAGCAAGGCAGGCTCATAGCCTAGCGTTGTCCTTAAGGCGGTAGGGTTACAGTTACGTTAATGACGGGGATGCTCTCTTGGTAAACCCAGATCTCAAGTATCTGGCTCTACCCTGGCGATCCCTCTAAAGTCAAGCAAAGAGGCAGCACTGTGTTATAAGGTAGTATGCTAATGCCCTCTTACAACACGATGCTGCACTCGCAAAAGACACAACCAAAAGGACGACCTAGGCTACCACAGAAACCGTCGAAGTCGTGTAGGTATAAGCGATCCGTACACACATCGGTGACAACAACAACAGAAACCTTATCCCAGTCTAGCATTAAATAACCAAGCAGAGCACTACTGATAATGAGGGAGACACACACAAAGAGTCATCAAACCTCCATAACTTAAGGACACTGAGGGAGACGCACACAGAGTCATCAAACCTCCATAGACTAAGAACCCTTATAGCCTATTCTAATACATGTAAATATCTCTGAGAGCGACGCACACAATACGATGGGCCGATATGAAATCGTGTACAGAACCCAAAGGGAGTGCTGTGATGTTAAAAGATTAGAGGAATGAAAGAAAAGAAGTTGAGTGAGAGAGACAGTATCAGAATGGTGGGGAGATGGGGGACAGTTGTAAAAAGGATGTTAGTCTTGCACGTCCCTAGCCTGCTCTGAGGAAGGGACGCTCCTGGGGACCCCCGCAACACAGGAGCCCACAAAGACGCGGTGGTCGGCCAATCACAGGCCGAGATGTCACAAGGCAGCAGGTGTCACGTGACACAGCCAGCCAGGCCAGCCAATCAAGGGGCGTGAGACAGCACGAGCTCGAGCCTCCGAGCGAGGGAAGCAGCACATGTATATGCACGCACACACTACCACCTCACTGCCTATACTGTTCTCTCTCCTTAACAATATACAATGCATGTTATATTCTATCAATGAAATAAAATACTTCCCGTTGTCACAGACGAAAATAAAGACCACCACTGGACTGTCTGTGACAATACGATTGCTAGGAAAGAAAGAACAACATTCTCTGATAACTGTAGCCCATTTCAATGTCTCTGGCGAGCGCTAGTGGCTACCGGGAGGCAATTCTGCCAACGCTGTTAGGCGTCACAGGATACAAGCCATGGAAAGAGAGAAAATAAGAGAAAGATAAAAAAAAAAATGGCGACCCCCCTTAATGGTATGTTTTGTTGTCACGCGCTGGTCATCATTATTTGTTTACTCTTTCATTAAGTTTCTAATAATGCGTTGTGTATTATTTCCTCCCATAATACTGTTGTTATTAAATATGTGTATACTATTTTTTTTTTTAGTCTTCCTCCCTTCTGCTTCAATTTGATATGTAATATGTAATTCGTTATTTGCATTTTGTTTTTTGTTATTCATGAATAACATTTTATTAAACTTACTCCTGCCGTTAGTCTCTCTCTCTCACACACACACACACACTCTCTCTCTCTCTCTGTCTCTCTCAATGATGCCTCAGTGAATACTTTCTTATTTCGTCTCTACGATACCATGGAGCGATATGGTTGTATTGTATATGCTGGTGTGTGTCTGTACCTAGACTCAGGTGGTTGAATATGAGAGAGAGAGAGAGAGAGAGAGAGAGAGAGAGAGAGAGAGAGAGAGAGAGAGAGAGAGAGAGAGAGTGAAATCACTATAAAAAACCCACGATGCCTACACGAACATAATTGTTTGATGCACAGGGGGAGGGGGGGGGGGGGGGGGGGGTATTTTTATTATGTATTTGTATCCTATTATTTTATTGCATAATACACACAAGATGTAGAGGAAATGGGTGTACATCAACTTGGAATAAATTACAGTTTCCAAAAAATAATTTAGTATTTTTCAATTATTTACATTGGGATATATTAACTAGTGAATGAGATTTGCTACAGTCAGGAATAAATATTTTTAACAATACAGTAGTTAAATTGTAAATATATGAAACTTAATTCCGTCAACCGTTGTATACACCATTGATAAGAAGCTTATACATTTTGTAATGTTATTCCATGAATTTCCCAGAAACACCGTCATTGAAAACTGTTTCGTTATTCAGGCCATGTGTTGCTAAGTTCATTGCTGTGTTTATGAGATTTTGATTGCGTTTGTCTGTTCGTTTGTTTGTTTGTGAGTGTTACACAAGCCTGGTTATCCTGTTTGTGAGTGAGTACAAAGGAAATCAAGCAGCAACAGATCTAGTGACCCCTCTAGGCTGCTTGTCCTCCAAAACACTAGGATCAAGAGTCCAAACAGTGGTTTAGAGTGGGTAAGGGAAAATTGGAAAGAGAACTACTGCCCTGGAACTAATGTCCGTGGCAGGATTAGGAAGTTAGTAGGGGACAGATGGGTTAGTAACATAACACAGTTATAAGTGATCTTTCGTATATCTGGGAAAAGGAGAGTAACGTCTTAGTAATAATTATACTGTATACACAATAATCCTTGATGAATCTGAGGGGGGAATAATATAGTTATTAATTTACAAACGCAGTCGGTCGCGGGTTTGATACAAGATATTTGTCTAGGCGAAGTTTAAAAGAATCAACGGTGCTGCAGTCAATAACGAATCGGGACGCCCATTCCACAAGTTGACAACTCGATTGAAGAAGAAATTCCTAGATTCGTGTGAGTTAAAAGATTTACCAATAATTTTGCAACCGTTTCCCCCGCGTGTAATTAGATTGGTCGATAGTGAAGTGCTTACTACAGTTCATATTGTCGATGCCTTTGATGATTTTGAACACTTGAATGAAGTCGCCTCTTAATTTGCGTTGGGATACAGGAAACATATTTGATTCTCTAAGACGCTCCTCGTATGGTTTGTTCTTTAGGCTAGGTATCATTTTGGTAACTCTACGTTGAACTCGTTCTAGCTTGTCTATATCTTTTTGGTAATAAGGGCACCAGGATTGAACGCAGTATTTCAGAAGAGGGCGAACTAAGGAATTGTAAAGAGTTAGGATAACTTCTTTGGATTAATGCTCAAATGACCTGCCTATAAAGCTAAGTATTTTGTTTGCCTCCTTAACAACTTCTGAACATTGTTGACTCAGTTTTAGGTTACTCGATATTGTTACTCCCAGATCAGTTTCTCTGTCTACAGTCTTAAGCTGAGTGCCATTCATCGAATAGTTTGCTTTCTCATTTCGGTATCCAATATGTAAATAATTTGTCAAATTTGGGCCCAACATGACAACTTATCTAGATTGTGTTGCACATCGTCAACTTGTTCTTTTGAGAGTATGCTAATTGCATTTTTTGTATCGTCAGCACACTTTCAGATTATACAGTTGAGACCCTCATCTATGTTGTTGATGAAAATTAGAAAGATAATTGGTCCTAGTACCGATCCCTGGGGTACCCCGCTACTAACATTGGCCCATTTAGATGCCTTACCGTTTATGACTACACTTTGCTTTCTGTCGTGGAGTGTGTGTGTGGGGGGGAGGGGAGGGGGCCGGTGTCTGTCTGTGTGTGTGTTAGTGTGTGTGTGTGTTTGAGTAGACCAGTCACGAGTATAAATCCTGTAATAAGAGAGAGAGCTCGACTAGCTTCTTTATCTGTGGATTTCATTTTGGTGCAGTCAATTTCAAACATACCTACTGTACATGGCTGACCGGAGACAGAGACTGGACAGCAACAATATTATAAGTTCTGATTCTTAGGTTCCGAGACCTTTTTCGCGTTCCCTTGCTCCTTTCTCTGTCTCGACTAGTAGGTGAAGTCTACAAGAGGAGGGGGATTCCTAGCCTCCCTCCCCAAATGGAAAAGTAGGACAGTCAAAGAGACAGACAGAAACGGCTAAGGTTGGGTAAATGATGCCATAGACGGTATTAGGTTGTTACTGGGGTAGTAGTGGTGATAATGGTGGTGGTGATAATGGTAGTGGTGGTAAGTGGACGTGGTAGCGGTTCCAGTGCTAGTGTGGGTGGTGGTATGATCATACCGATTGAGGTACTGGTGGTGGTGGTAGTAATATTGTAGAATGTAATACATAAATAACTATATATATATAAAAACAAAGACTTAAATGAATACAACATATATTAGAAAACAACATAATTATATTACTGAAATGCTAGTAAACATGCAGTAAATGGCCTGTTTAAGAATGGGGAAGGGATGGAACATTTTGTGTTGTTACTTTGTTTGTATTTTGTAATATAGAATAATAGTAGTAGTAGTGGTGGTGGTGGTAGTGGTGGTTTTGGTAGTAGTGGTGGTGGTGGTGGTGGTCAGAGGAGGGGGGCTGGGGACCATAACCCAAATATTGAGACAAGTTTATTTACTCTCCCTCACTGAACTCTGTATCAGGGATCTTTATTGGATTGAGTATATATGTACTGTACTGTATATATATATATATATATATATATATATATATATATATATATATATATACAGTATAAGATAGATAGATTGATATACCGTTGAAGATAAATTAAGATGGGTTGAGTTTGATAGGGTAGTTCAGCTTAAATTAATAAAGTAATGTGTAGGAGAATGGCAGCTCCAATGGGTAGGGTTAGTAAATTTCGCATAGAACTATTGTTGTTTTTTTAATTTATCTATCTATCTATCTATTGCCCGACGCCGTGATCCCCGAAGGGGTGGCCACGAACGAACCGCCCCCATGCACCTCTGTCCCCAGTCAGTCGACGCCCCTCCTCCCAACCAGCACCGCCTTCGTTCATGTAGTTCCTCACTCCATCCTTCCACCTCATATTCGGTCTACCTCTCCCCCTCTGTCCCTCCACCTCGCTCTCGTACACCCTCTTAGTCATTCTCTCGCTTTCCATACGTTCCATATGGCCGAACCATCTCAAGTTGTTCCTTTTCACACTTTCCAGCACATCTACCTCCACACCACACCTCCTTCTTACTTCCTCATTAGTCTGTCTATCCCTCCATGTAACTCCGCACGCACTCCTTAAGTAATTCATTTCCACTGCTCTCACTCTTGGTCTGAGTCTCTCAACCAACGTCCATGCTTCGCTTCCGTAAGTCAGTGTCGGGATTACCACACTGTCATGCAAGGACTTCTTCACTTCCATACTGACCACCCTATTTCTTGTTACTGCTTTTAGCGTTCCTACAACCCTCTTCCCCTGTTGTACCCTCTCCCGCACCTCTTCATCCATAGTCCCATCTTTACTCAACACACTGCCCAGATACTTAAAAGAGTTGACGATCTCCATAGCCTGACCGTTCAGCTTCACCTCACACTCTGTGACTTCACCCCTTTCGAAGACTATAACCTTGCTCTTCCTGTATTTTACCTTCAAATTCCGTTTTTCGCACACTGTTCCAAACTCATTTACCAGACCCTGCAACTCCCATTCATTATCACTCATCAGAACTGTATCATCCGCAAACAGCAGTATAGGTAGCTTCCACTCCATTCCCTCCCTTTTCAGCGATACACCAACATCCACTGCTCTTGATAGTATTTCTTTCATGACTCCATCCATATATACAGTAAACAACCACGGGGACATCACACACCCCTGTTTCAAACCAACATTCAGGTCAAAGAACTCGCTCTGCTCACTCTCCACACGTACTGCCGCCTTTGCACCCTCATACATGCTCTTCACTGCTTTCAGCAACTTGCCCTCTACTCCGTATATTCTAAGTACTTTCCACAAACCTTCTCTATCCACTCTGTCATAGGCCTTCTCCAAGTCCATAAAGGCAACATACACCTTTTGTTTCTTCTCCAGATACTTCTCCACAACACAATTCAGGGTAAAAATCTGATCTACACATCCTCTTCCCTTCCTAAAACCTCCCTGCTCGTCGCCTATCCATTTCTCCGTTCTCACTCTCACTCTCTCAATCACTACCCTACTGTATACCTTCCCTACTACGCTTAGAAGACATATTCCTCGGTGGTTACCACACACTCCTCTTTCCCCTTTGCCCTTATATAGGGGGACTATTATGCCAGTCTTCCAGTCATCGGGTGCACTCCCCTTCTCCCATGCTAGTTTGCACATTTTCCATACCCATTCTATCACTATCTCACCACCATACCTCAACATTTCCCCACACACTCCATCTGTTCCTGGTGCTTTCCCCAACTTCACTCTTTTCATGGCTTCCCACACTTCTGACCTCCTGATCCCCACCTCCTCCTCCACTACTTCTCTTCTTCTCCCTCCCATACCATATCCAGCTATGTTTGCTGGCTCTTCATTCCTTTCATTTAGCAACTCACTGAAGTACTCCCTCCATCTTTCAACTCTCTCTTGCTTCTCGGCTAGCATTCTCCCATTCTTATCTTTCACACCCTTACTGTTTCCCTTGCTACCTTCCCTAACTTTCTTGACTTCTTTCCAGAACAGTTTCTTACTCTCCCTCCATTTTACACTCAGATTCCTTCCAAATTCCTCATCTACTCTTCTCTTACTTTCCTTCACTACTCTCTTCACCACCCTCTTACTCTCCACGTACCTCGCTCGTTTCTGTCTCTCGGAATCTTCATTCCCTCTACTACCCAACCACTCTCTATATGCTTTCTTCTTTCTTCCACAGCTATTCTTACCGTACCTCTTCTGTCCACCACTTTCACTCCCCTCCCTCTTCTCCTCACTCCACACACCTCCTCACATGCTGCACAGATCTCATCCTTAAACACCTTGCTCATCTCCTCCACTTCCTCCATAACTTCCAGGTCGAACCCACCTAGTCGTCTTTCCACTGCTCTCCTGTACTCCTCCCTGACTTCCTCCTCCTGCAACCTCTCCACCCTCCTCACCATTCCACCCTCCTCTCGCCTCCCTCCCGCTCTCCTCACCCACTTCTTTTGTATCCTAACCTTAGCTACCACTACATAATGATCAGACAGACCCCCTCCAATACCCCTATACACCCTAGCATCCATCACAGATTTCTTCATTCGTTCATCCACACATACATAATCAATCAATGACTTTCGTTCCACCACTGTCTTATCCTTCATCGTCAACATCCGTTTCCACAAGAACAAAACATTAATACAAGGAATAATTAAGATGCTGGATTATTGCCAGAGAGCGTTTTTTTTTTTTTAATAATTATTAAGACTAATTTCCAACCACGTATTCTCTTACTTGCCCAGTTTTTATGCAGGGAAATTATTGTATATTGTTCATTAAATCAACGGAAACACAATAAAGAGAGCATTATTGTTCATAAAAGTTAAATAAATGGAAATACAATTATAAGATCATTATTGTCCATAAAAGTTAAATCAATGGAAACACAATAATAAAAGCATTATTGTCCATAAAAGTTAAATCAATGGAAACACAATAATAAAAACATTATTGTCCATAAAAGTTAAATAAATGGCAATACAATAATTAAAAGCATTATTGCCCATAAAGTTAAATCAATGGAAACACAATAATAAAAGCATTATTGTTCATAAAAGTTAAATCAATGAAAACACAATAATAAAAGCATTATTGTTCATAAAAGGTAAATCAATGGAAACACAATAATAAAAGCATTATTGTTCATAAAAGTTAAATCAATGGAAACACAATACTAAAAGCATTATTGTTCATAAAAGTTAAATCAATGGAAACACAATAATAAAAGCATTATTGTCCATAGAAGTGAAGTCAGTGGAAACACAATAATAAAAGCATTATTGTTCATAAAAGGTAAATAAATGGAAGCAAAATAATAAAAGCATTATTGTCCATAAAAGTGAAGTAGGTGGAAACACAATAATAAGAGCGTTTTAAGTGATCAAGCAATTTCATTTACATTGGCTATCATGCAAATAACTGTTTGAAAATAAATACCCCATGGGCTACGAAATTGGAGAAGGATTATGTAGCAAAGTAGAGTTGCAAGTCTAAGTGGTCTAAGTGAAACAGTATGTAATAAATATAAATATACATTATATATTGCAGAAAATATAGTGTGTATGGTTACCAATTTCATATTATATATTTATGAAAAATATATGATCGCAATGTAGATGTTCGTAATCAAAGAAACATAGACCTGTACGGAGGTGTGACAAAGAATAACTAAATAACCGAACTATAAACAATACTATATATATATATATATAATAATGTATATACAGGATGTCCCAGGAGGAAAGGGCATAACTTTGGGAAATGATAAACCAAGGTATTCTAAGCCTATAGTGTTTTATAAGAAATATTCCAAATCTCAACCAGTAGCCTATACAGATATTGCATGTTGAAAATTATATTTTCCTATGTATTTCCCCAAAAGGCTGGCCTAGCTGTCCTAGTGCCTACCACACCTCCATCAAACTACAATTGTTTTACCATGTTATTATAAAGATATAAAAATTATGTAAGTTACAAAATTACTAGATATATTAGCTCACTTTGGACCTGTTGGAAACTATTTGACATGGATGAGTCCATTACAGTGATGCAGGAGAGGACACTACATAAAACCTTCAATATCTTTGTAACAATCAAGATATGGACTTTTTGTAATAGAACATCTTATGCTTAGAATACCTTGTTTTATAATTGTCCTAAGTTACGTCCTTTCTTCATGAGATGTTATACTGTATATATATACTGTATATATATATAGAAAGAGAGAGAGAGAGAGATGAACAAGAAACTGAGATGAATGGGTCGAGAAGATAACAGATATACACACATAAAGTGAAGAACCAGTGAATACAAAAGGAAACAAAAGGCAGTAAATCTC
Source organism: Lithodes maja (assembly GCA_037953745.1). Taxonomy (NCBI): domain Eukaryota; kingdom Metazoa; phylum Arthropoda; class Malacostraca; order Decapoda; family Lithodidae; genus Lithodes; species Lithodes maja. The sequence continues at coordinate 24,470 of JBAKBP010018808.1, forward strand.
TAGAGAAAGTTAAAAAGAAAGAGACCAGATAAAATAATCGCAACAAGTCGTATACAGAATGGAAGAAGGGACAGTACAGATAAAACACTGAAGGCAAAGTGACACGGATTTTGTTTTGGCAATTCCGGCCTATCAACATCAATATTTTAACTTAAATTGGGCATGTTTCTATCTATCGAAAAATTTATGCATTTATCTTGAAGAGGAGGGCCTTTTTTTTTCGGGGCGGGGGGGGGGGGGGGGGGGGGGGGAATGGGGCTTAAACTTGATATACGTCCAGGGAGGAAACAACCAGATAAACAAAAATACATAAATTAGCAAATAAATACGCCTATCGCCCCTTAACCCAAAATATCCTAAATACATGTAACCCCGGCCCCCATTGGCACTCCTCTCTATCGGGTGTACATAAACCCCGCAACAGTTGGCCGCGGAATCAATCGTAATAGCCTGGAGAGTGAGAGCCAGTATCGACACGCGCCAATAAAAACGCCGACATATAACCCGCGTATGAGCCTGCCTGTAATTTTTGTTTGTTTTTTTTTCCTCAACTTCTTGTTTACAACTCTGATCTGTCGGATTCTTTACCCTATTTGGTCCGAGGGAGGTGTTTGTTTTTTGGACTTCCACCGATTCGTTCCATTAGTTTGGACATTTTAAGAGGTTTCACCCTATTAGTTTATCAATACGCCACGCCATTCAGGTGTAGATTTTGTTTCTGGGCGAGCGATAGCGAGCCTGTAACTTTGAAGAAATCGGCCTTCAGACAGGACATGTTTTATAGATAAATGTAGGCTACAAATTTAGCTTGATGGGGGTCTGGATAATTTTTGTTTTGTTTTTGTTTTTTGTTTTTCCTAGTGTGAAGTCTGACAAGTGTTTCCGTTAGCTTAGGGGAGAAACTAAAATGCATTACTCGAAAATGGCAATTTAACCATATAGCCTAGTATAACAAAATATCATAATTACTCCGAAGACATCGGACCAGATAATGTTAAATACACATTTAATAAGAATTATGTCATCTTCAATAATCTACCTCCCGCTTAGTAACCAAATTTGTTGTTAACCCCTTCAGGATTATGACGCGTTTTTAACAGTTTATTCTGGCTAATTAATAGACGGTTTTTGTTCATCTTAGGAATGATGTACAGGAGTCAGTGGCATAATTAAGCTGGTTTTAACAACTTAGATTCCTAAAGGTTCTTCCCAAATTCCAGAACATCGTCTAATAATAGTCATAATAAAATAAAAGAATGCATCCCCCTATGCTGAAAGGTAACTATTTACAAAATGTTGCCATAATGAATTGCAGATATAAATTAGCTCTCCGATTTCAGCATGCAATCTCTCTAAGTAATCTGCATATATTATATAATTGGGTGTCCGGGTGCTTTTGTACATTTAAATATTGGGCTTCCTGTTACGGAGCGTATTAAATGATTATTATGTTCTATTTATATATCTAATTATATTAATTTGTTCATTAATTTATATTTATTTGTTTATATTTAATATTATTTGTATTATTATTATTAGTTGATTCATGTTATTATTATGGCATGACGTATTATGACATATAATATTATGTAGGTACTTTTTGGAGAGTGGTCTACTGGAGGACATACTGTTGGTTTATGTTATTATTATGGCATGATGTATTATGACATATAATATTATGTAGGTACTTTTTGGAGAGTGGTCTACTGGAGGACATACTGTTGGTTTTGGAGAGTGGTCTACTGGAGGACATACTGTTGGTTTATGTTATTATTATGGCATGACGTATTATGACATATAATATTATGTAGCTACTTTTTGGAGAGTGGTCTACTGGAGGACATACTGTTGGTTTTGGAGAGTGGTCTACTGGAGGACATAATGTTGGTTTATGTTATTATTATAGCATGACGTATTATGACATATAATATTATGTAGGTACTTTTTGGAGAGTGGTCTACTGGAGGACATACTGTTGGTTTTGGAGAGTGGTCTACTGGAGGACATACTGTTGGTTTATGTTATTATTATGGCATGACGTATTATGACATATAATATTATGTAGGTGCTTTTTGGAGAGTGGTCTACTGGAGGACATACTGTTGGTTTTGGAGAGTGGTCTACTGGAGGACATACTGTTGGTTTATGTTATTATTATGGCATGACGTATTATGACATATAATATTATGTAGCTACTTTTTGGAGAGTGGTCTACTGGAGGACATACTGTTGGTGTTGGAGAGTGGTCTACTGGAGGACATACTGTTGGTTTTGGAGAGTGGTCTACTGGAGGACATACTGTTGGTTTTTGGAGAGTGGTCTACTGGAGGACATACTGTTGGTGTTGGAGAGTGGTCTACTGGAGGACATACTGTTGGTGTTGGAGAGTGGTCTACTGGAGGACATACTGTTGGTTTTGGAGAGTGGTCTACTGGAGGACATACTGTTGGTGATGGAGAGTGGTCTACTGGAGGACATACTGTTGGTTTTGGAGAGTGGTCTACTGGAGGACATACTGTTGGTTTTGGAGAGTGGTCTACTGGAGGACATACTGTTGGTTTTGGAGAGTGGTCTACTGGAGGACATACTGTTGGTTTTGGAGAGTGGTCTACTGGAGGACATACTGTTGGTTTTGGAGAGTGGTCTACTGGAGGACATACTGTTGGTTTTAGAGAGTGGTCTACTGGAGGACATACTGTTGGTTTTGGAGAGGGTCTACTGGAGGACATACTGTTGGTTTTGGAGAGTGGTCTACTGGAGGACATACTGTTGGTTTTGGAGAGTGGTCTACTGGAGGACATACTGTTGGTTTTGGAGAGTGGTCTACTGGAGGACATACTGTTGGTTTTCCCTGGATTTGCTCACCCATTGGGTTTATGTAGCTTGCCTTTTCAATCAGATGGTGTAGGGTATGTGTGCATATAGCCACCTTCTGGTGATCACCAAGTGACTTTTAAGTTTTAAGAGAACATTTTGTTCACAACAGGTTCTATCTATCTATCTATTGCCTGACGCCGTGATCCCCGAAGGGGTGGCCACGAACGAACCGCCCCCATGCACCTCTGTCCCCAGTCAGTCGACGCCCCTCCCCCCAACCAGCACCGCCTTCATTCATGTAGTTCCTCACTCCATCCTTCCACCTCATATTAGATACATATTCTCAACAGGTTCAGCCGGATATTTCTGATATTGTGTTGCAAATAATCACAATGTTTAATTTACACCATGTATGTATTTTGGCTAAATAAACGATCTTACAGTTTAATTGTAATTTGATTGTATTCTTCTGGGGGGGGGGGGGTTACTGTAGGTGTTGGTGGATTAACGGTACAACAATAATCTCACTGACTCCCAAATGTTCTCCCTAACTTGAATTAAGTCTTCAAGATGTAGCAAAATGTGCAAAGTTCTGTATCTACTGATTGAATCAAGTATATCATTATGCTCTTCATACAACTTCCTTGTGATATTTCCTCTCCTGTTAATAATTTAATTTTGATGTGACGAACAATTACTGTAATATCTTAGCCCATTTGTGGGTTTATTTAAACAATCAAATCAATCAATTATAATTATTCTTTTTCTTTTTGCAGATCCAGAACTCCGAGGTTTATAAAAGTAATCTTCGTTCCACTTCACCCCAGTATTCGTTATGGATGGTGAGTAAAGACTATTCGGTTTATAGTACAAATGTTTTAATTATATGTTTTGACGTTTTCTTGAAAGTATTGGTTCTAACCTACCTTCACTACAAAATTATAACTATGTTACGCCATATACAGTATGTACAGTATATATATATTATATCTATGTTACGCCATATACAGTATGTACAGTATATATATTATACCTATGTTACGCCATATACTGTACAGTATGTACAGTATATATATATTATAACTATGTTACGCCATATACAGTATGTACAGTATATATATTATAACTATATTACGCCATATACAGTATGTACAGTATATATATATATTATAACTATGTTACGCCATATACAGTATGTACAGTATATATATTATAACTATGTTACGCCATATACAGTATGTACAGTATATATATTATAACTATGTTACGCCATATACAGTATGTACAGTATATATATTATAACTATGTTACGCCATATACAGTATGTACAGTATATATATTATAACTATGTTACGCCATATACAGTATGTACAGTATATATATTATAACTATGTTACGCCATATACAGTATGTACAGTATATATATTATAACTATGTTACGCCATATACAGTATGTACAGTATATATATTATAACTATGTTACGCCATATACAGTATGTACAGTATATATATATTATTTCCATGATTTATTAGTCACGTGTTTCTCATTATTCTGGTGAAAACATTGTAATGATGATGCAACAAGTAATATTTCGAAATTAATGATTTTGTAAAAGCAAAAGTAATCTACAGTATTTCTCTGTGACTATTTAGCACATAACATTTCTCAAGGGAGTCAATGTATCAACCTCTGAATACATTTGATAAACTTAGGTAATAAATTGTTCCGTTTTGAAAAGAGAGACAATGTGAAATAGTTTTGTGAAGTTAACATGACTTCTCGCATTGACTGTGCATCCCAGCATATTCTTGTTTACGATAATACTAGTAATTAATACAATTTATCTCGATAATTTTGAACAGTGAATGCTTAGTTGGCTCAGTCATCAAGAAGACAGAAAATGAGAGAGTGAGCAGTGTATATTTCATGAAGGATATATATATATATATATATATATATATATAGAGAGAGAGAGAGGGAGGGGGGGGGGGGAGTAGGAGCATAAAGAACAACTCGGCGGAAGACCCAGACCAGATGGCTGGAGTAAAGAAGGAAAGAAGAGTAATTGGTCCGAGGAAGAACAAGCTGAGAAGTGAAAATTACAGTAGAAGACTGAAAGTTCTCGGGCTCAACCAAGTTGCTTCAGTGTAGGAGGAGAGCGAGCATTTTTCAAGCCAAAGACTGAAAGACCCGAGGTAGGACGCCGATAATGTTAATAACTCACGAGGAAGAAAGAACGAACTCCCTCCTTCCTTCCTTCCCGGCGCAATATTTCTTGTTCGCTGTCAATGAAAAACTGCAAAAATTGTCCTTCCCCGAGATAGCTAGGACGTGTGAGGGGAAGAGAAAAGTAATTAATATATGTGAGGGTGGAAGATGAATGGCAGGCGAGGAATGATCAATGAGGGAAAGAGATATATAGGGAAGAAAGAGAGAGAATGTGGGGGCGGGGGTTGGGGGCACGTTGGAGGGGGGGGGGGGTAGAGAGGGCAGTATGATATTCAAGTTGGGATACGAAAAGAGAAGCACATTACAATTTACTCTTATTTCTTATTTCAGTTCTTTCCAGGTTAGACCTATTAAAATTTCAATCTTATACACAAATGCTTCAATTAATTCAATTAAACTAAGCATTTATTATTAATTATACCCTTATTAACAATTATAATTGTTCTTCAATTCTATTCATAGATACTATCTAAATAATAAATTATTAATAGTTATAGGTTTGTTTCAATTAACTCATTTATTTCTCTAGAGATAACATTTTCAGGTTAGTCGGTAGTTGCTTATTATTGTTTCATTTTTCATTTTTCTAACTGTTACATACAGAATAGAGAAATATTTAATATATATAGATATTTATATATCTTTATATATCTTTATATGTTTATGTATATTTATGTATATTTATATTTATATATATATTTCAGACACACTTTAAACATGAAGAACAAAAGAAGAGAGAGAGAGTGAGAGCAGAGTAGATTTTACAAGGGGTCCCACTAACAGAAAAAACATTGGCTAGTCAGGAGGGAGGGATAAACTCAATACGAAGGACTCGTATACAAGAGAGAGAGAAAGAGAGAGAGAGAGATGTGAGAAGTGTGAGCATTTTAACATGAAACAAGAATATATATTGTGTAGGATCGGCAAAACATGTAAATAATGAACATAATACAAGCATTACATCGGATAGACACACACGCAAGCATGAATACAGAGAGAGAGAGAGAGAGAGAGAGAGAGAGAGTGAGAGTGAGTTGATATTGAATCATGGGAGGACTGTTTGGAGTTGACAGGAAACAAATAATGTGAAGATTGATATTTTAACTAAGTAATGTAGCATATGAGAGAGGGATATCCAATAAGTAAGTGAATGAGATATAATTACATTATCCAGATTGGCCAAATATATATATATATATATTTTTTTTTTTTTTTTTCTATATTCCAACTTACTTCCTCTCGGGCATAGGCTGAGGGCCTTAACATTCACCGCTTTACAATGAACAGTGAAGCCCGTGAGGTCTTGTTCCAGTCTAGGGAGTGAGACATGTGAAGCACGTAGAGTACAACGAGCATCTGCCATCTTGCCTTCACATGAAGCACGGTGCTCACGCATGGCCCGAAACGACCCCATCTCTGAAGCCATCTCGTTCCCGTGCTTCACTGTCTCACCCCCTACACTCGGACTCTCACACTTACACCCACACAACGCCACCTGTTGAGCAGATAACTCACCAGGCATTGCACCCCTATAGCATATTTTGAATATGGGAATATTCATACAGTGCTATTTAATCAGGGAACAATGAGGGTATTTTATTGACGTTTCGGTGGGCTTGTGGTAATGCACTGATACCAGGTACAGCACAAATTCCATCCCAATAATATCTTCCCATTGATACATCGGGATTTGAACCCGGGACCTTTGGATTACCAGGCCAGTGGCAAGACCACTCCACCACACCTCCCCTATATGTATATATATACAAATAAATAAATATATGAAATAACAAATGACTGCAGCGCTAACTTCATATATTAGTGTTGTCCAATATTTACAAGAACTAGATCCACCCATCAATTATATACCCTAATTTCCAACAAATTATAGCAACACATGGAAAACAAGGCGAACGAAGATGGCAGACATCCCCCCCCCACACACACACACACACACAAACACACACACCTCGGCCGCGCTGTCGGAAACTGCCACAAAATATTTGGGGCTCTTCAAGACAATCAGAAACAAATTGAAATCTGAATGGAGTGAACCGTCTTATTATTACCAAACTAATGGCGTAAACCATCTTAAAATCTCCAAACTAGTGATGCAAAACAGGACAGGACCAAAAACTCAGCCCTCGGACCAATTAGGGTTGAGGAAGGACGGGAAATAACGTTATAAGAGGAGGATGCGGAGCAAACAGGGTAATTATTTGGGGCATCACATTAAATACGAAGAGCAGTATAGGACCTGGACATAAATAAGGAGGACAGAAATAGTGGTGATTGTGACAAGAAAATATGTATGTAGGTGAAAATAATAGAACATGGAACACATATTATGTTAATCGAGTGATGTACCGTATATAAGAAAACATATGGAAGTCTTAATTAATGTTTTTATTGAGGAAGATGGGATGTCAAACGTGATATTTTGGAAATATGAAAATATGTATGTATGTATGTATGTATAATACTCGGGCACATACCCCATTGCTAAGGGTGGCCGACACGAGACAGAGCCTGAACAGAAACAACATTCAAAGTTCCTATTCTCAGGGTCAGGAACCACTTTAGCTTTCCCTCTCCCGATTCTCTATCTTGTCAAGTAGGAGAATTATACAAGGGAAGGAGGTTGTAAATTATAATATTAAAGGACATTGGTCTGTATTCATAAACATCCCCAGGACTATTCCATTAATTTGCCCTAAACCACTAAGCCTGGTCTTAGTTGGTACCTGATGCTACGACATGCTTATAAAACATCATGAATCTATCAACTTTACTAAGATTGGTCTATACATGACTAGTATTATATTTGGACGAATTATAGGAATAGTCCTGGGAATCTTTATGAATACATGGGTTATGAACCCCCTTCTCCCTCACTTTGAGTCCTATTAGTTTTGAATTTTTTAAACATTCGCCCCATAAGTTTGGCGAATTTAAAACCTTTAGTGCCATTTATTGTCGATTTTTCCTAGCCAGCGAAAGCGAGCCTGCAGTTATGGAGGATTCTTTTGTTCTACCGAAAAATACACACAAATTAATATATAATAATTAATATTAATACTCCAAAGACCCTCCTTGGAGATATCTGGAGTGTATATACTGTATGTTTAAGCTTGATGCAGGTCTAGGGAGGAAACTAACAGTTTTAATGAAATCGATAAATACATCGATACATACCGTACTGTGTAAATAAACAAATATACCTACATCAAAATCTGCCTTTAATGGTGGTAAGAGTGGGACCGGAAGTGTGGGAAGGTAGGACAGGAAACACAACTACAAGGGTAGAACGGTCAGTCGGCCGGACCGTTGTGGTATTACACAAGTCATTTACCAATACAGGAAAGGACTAGAAATTTAACTGACAGAGTTATTTGTGTTAGAAGGATTATTAAGTTTAAAATAAAGCTTTAAGGGGGATCAAAGTATTTTTTTTATCTGTCTCTCCTTTTCTGTCTTTCCCTGGCTTGTATCCATTCGGCCCCATTCAGCCAACTGTTTTAAGACGTTTATCCCCATCCAGGTGTCGATTTCTTCCTAGCGAGCCAGCATTTTATGGAGAAATCCGGCTTCGCCGGAGAAATTCTTCTATTGAAAAATGTAAAAATTTAGCTTGCTGTCAAAACAAATATATATATAGAAGAATTTCTCCTGCTGGCTTGCTACCGCTCGCCAGAAAAATATTAACACCTGGATGGGGGTAAACGTCTGAAAACAGTAGGCTGAATGGGGCCGAATGGATACAAGCCAAAGAGAGAGGGAGAGAAAGATAAAAAAGCGAGGTGAGCCCCCTTAACCCTATATGGTGCGTGGGAGGCGGAGTTTGGTCTCCTTGTTTCACTTCATTAGTTTTAACACTTACGTTTCACCTCATATATGGCAATTGTGATACAGTTCACCTTCGATTTTTACTGGGTAAGCGATAGCGAACCTGTAATTTAGGATAATCCTATCTTCGGCGGGGACATATTACTACCGAAAACATACATATTAAGGTTGAAGGGGATCTAGGGGGCGTGTTTTATGTAATCTTGAAAGGGGTCTTGGAGGAGGCAGGATATATTTTTTAGTTTGGGCGGCAAACTAAAATGTCATTGCCCGAAAATGGCAAATGCCTTCAAACCCTCCATAATGACTAAACAAAATCATAATAACCCCCAAAGCGTCGCACCAGATAGCGTTAAGATTGGTAGTCAAATATGTTATTATATAAATGTACGGACCTTCCCTTCAAGCCAAATTTACTAGGTTCATAATCCAATTAAAGCCGTAATTTGATTTTATTTATTTTGTTATGACATACCGGTATTATAAAGTAAAGAATCACGAATAATGAACGCGAGGCCACGCTTAATTTTGGGGCAGTGATAAAGTGGGGCCAGTGTTCTATATTATTACCGAGAAGAGAAAGTGATGAGAGGAAGGTGGGGAAGGAGATGTGGAGAAGAGGGGAATAGAAAATGATTATAGTGAATGGGAGGGGACAGGGAGAGGAGGAGGAAAAGGAGGAGGAAAGAGAGTATTGAGTGGAAGGAGGGGAATAGGAGGGGGAAGATGGAGAGAGGAGAGGAATAGAGGGAGGAGACAGGGGAAGAGGAGAAGAGAATGACGGAGGGAGATAATCGAAATGAATGGAAGTGGAAGGGACTAAAAGGAGAAGGGAGGTGATGGCAAGAGAAGAGAAGGGGAGATGGAAATAGAAGGGAATGGCGAATAGAGAATAAGTATAGAAATAGAGGAAGAGGAATTAAGGAAAGGGATGGGGATGGGTAAAGGAGGATAAGAGGGTGGTGGACCGGAGAGGAAGGGAAGAGAGGAAGAATGGAAGGTGGGGGGATGTGGAAGAGAGGTGGAGGAGATCGGGAGAGAGGAGGAGGGGGAGGTGAAGAGAACTGGGATGGGAAGAGAGAAGAGTACAAAGGAGTACAAAGGAAATCAAGCAACAACAGATCTAGTGACCCTTCTAGGCTGCTTGTCCTCCAAAACACTGAGGATCAAGTGTCCAAACAGTGGTTTAGAGTGGGTAAGGGAACATTGGAAAGGGAACTACTGCCCTACCACTAACGTGGCAGGACTAGGAAGTTAGTAGGGGACATATGGGTTAGTAACTGAGGGGAGGATAAAGTTATTCATTTACAAACGCAGTCAGTCGCGGGTTTGATGCGAGATATTTGTCTAGGCGGAATTTAAATGAATCAACGGTGCTGCAGTCTATAACGTTTCGGGGAAGCCCATTCCACAAGTTGACAACTCGATTGAAGAAGAAATTCTTAGATTCGTGCGAGTTAAAAGATTTACCAATAATTTTGCAACCGTTTCCCCGTGTGTAATTAGATTGGTCGATAGTGAAGTACTTACTACAGTTCATATTGTCGATGCCTTTGATGATTTTGAACACTTGAATTAAGTCGCCTCTTAATCTGCGCTGGGTTAAAGGAAATAGATTTAATTCTCTAAGACGCTCTTCGTATGGTTTGTTCTTTAGGCTAGGTATCATTTTGGTAACTCTACGTTGAACTCGTTCTAGCTTGTTTATATCTTTTTGGTAATAAGGGCACCAGGATTGAACGCAGTATTCCAGAAGAGGGCGGACTAAGGAATTGTAAAGGGTTAGGATAACTTCTTTGGATTTATGCTCAAATGACCTGCCTATAAAGCCAATTATTTTGTTTGCCTTCTTAACAACTTCTGAACATTGTTGACTCGGTTTTAGGTTACTCGATATTGTTACTCCCAGATCAGTTTCTCTGTTTACATTCTTAAGCTGAATGCCATTCATCGAATAGTTTGCTTTCTCATTTAGGTATCCGACATGTAGTACTTTACATTTATCCGCATTGAAACTCATTTGCCAAATTTGGGCCCAACATGACAATTTATCTAGATTGTGTTGCATATCGTCAACTTGTTCTTTTGAGAGTACGCTATTTGCAATTTTTGTATCGTCAGCAAATTTTGAGATTGTGCAGGTGAGACCCTCATCTATGTCGTTGATGTAAATTAGAAAGATAATTGGTCCTAGTACCGATCCCTGGGGTACCCCGCTACTTACATTGGTCCATTTAGATGCCTTACCGTTTATGACTACTCTTTGCTTTCTGTTGTTGAGCCAATTTTCTATCCATTTCAACACACCGTCTTGTATTCCATGCGCTTTTAGTTTTAGCAGTAAACGTTTGTGGGGAACTTTGTCAAAGGCCTTTTGAAAATCAAGGTATATAATATCTACAGCTTTACTCTCATCGTAGAGGTTGAGGATATCGTGGAAGAAGTCTAAGAGGTTTGTTAAACAGGAACGTTTTTTACGAAAGCCGTGTTGAGTATCTTTAAGTATGTTATTTTCCTCTAAGTGATTTACGAGTCTGTCTCGTATGACCGTTTCTAGCATTTTACATACAACTGAGGTTAAGCTAATTGGACGATAGTTACTGGGTAGGGATTTGCTGCCTTTTTTGAATATCGGTGTTACGTTGGCTAGCTTCCACTGATCAGGCATAGTTCCAGACTGCAAGGATTTATTGAATAGTAATGTCAGTGGTTTGGAGAGCTCATTCTTAGCTTCCTTTAGAACTCTAGGCGAGATTGTATCAGGTCCAATATCAGGTCCTCCAAGAGGAGGGGAAGGTGAAGAGAACTGGGATGGGAAGAGAGAAGAGGAGGGGGAAGGTGAAGAGAACTGGGATGGGAAGAGAGAAGAGGGAGGTGGATGGGAAGGGGTGGGAGTAGAGGGAGGAGAGGAGATGAGTGAGGTCAAGGGGGTGTATATGGAGAAGAGTGAGGTGGAGGAGGGGATGGGGAAAGGGAGGAGAAGAGTGAGGTGGAGGGGGTGTGCAAGGAGAAGAGTGAGGTGGTGGAGGGGAGGAGAAGAGGGAGATGGAGGGGATGGGGAGAGAGCAAATGAGAGGGGTTTGGAAAGGAGAAGAGAGAGGTTGAAAGAGAATGGGGAAGAGAGGAAAAGATAGAGGTGATGTGGAAGGGATGAGAAGTCGGGAGGAGGGAGGGGTGACGTTAGAAGGTGAACAGCTCAAATAACACGTCGAGAGTGATGGGGAGAGGGGAGACGTGATACGAGACAAGTATACAGGGGGGGGGGGGAGGATAGTACTTGTTTTTGGAGAGAGGGAGAGAATCGAGTATGGGGAGAGAGTGGGAAGGGGTAATCTCGTCGGGTTAGTAGGGGGCTTAACGAGAATATAAGAGAATGATTACTTGCGGGAATATTAACACTAATGATGATATACTGAAAGTTGGGAGAGATAATACGTGTAAATAATGGTGGACCGTCATAACTGTAGTCGTTTCAGTATAAGTAGGCCAGAAATCATGATCAGTAGCCTCTGTAACTCAAGAAGGGCTAGCACAAATGGTCTTCGAATTTCCACACCTCTACCCTGGCTGACTCTCCTCAGATGGTAAAAATATTTACTAGATTACTTTAGTCATTATATATATTCACCGGTATACAGTATATATATATATATATATATAGTATATATATATATATATATATATATATATATATATGCCGGTATTATATATATATATATATACCTTAGTTTTCCCATTTAGAAAAGAGAAATACATAAATTATATACATGATTTTCATAAGCATACTTAGTTTGTATTGGGAGTGCATGAGTGCGTGTGTGGATATGTTGTTTTATGTGCGTTTGTGTCTGTCTGTCTACCTGGGTCTTTAATCTCTGAAACCTGAAGAAGAAGTTGTACAAGCTATATGAAAGAGGAAATTGCCCAACGTAGTTACAGGGGTAGGTGTGACTGAAGTAAAAATATCGTGACTGCAAATTAACTTCCAAGAGAGAGAAAAAAAAAAACAAAAAAAAACACACACACACACACACACACAACTCCTACATTGTGAACATTTCTTGCGCTACACAAAAAGCTGGGGCACAAGAATATTCGTTTCCGCCATTTGTGTGTACGCCTATTATCCAGGGTACCCTCGTAAGACTTGGTGGACCCTTTATGTATTTCTTTATGTAATTATAACAATCTGGATTGCGCTTTGGATATAATTTGATTTTCAATAAATAGTATATAAATTATTGTTTTGTAATTGATGTATAGAAAAATGTATTCATATATTCATTTCCATAATTATTTATAGTTGAAATCCACGAATGTTTATGAGTGAGCTATAGACTATGGCATCCGAGTGCACATATATTGTATTGGTGGGGAATTACAGATGACGCCTAATTGTGATATATTCTGGCTAAGATCAAAATCAACACACACACACACACACACTAACACACACACACACTAACACACACACTAACACTCACAAACACTAACACACACACACACACACTTCCCTCTTGATGTAGATAAAGATATTTAGGTAGGTTACTAGATAGACAAAATAATGGCTAAATAGATAGATAGATAGATAGATTCACACATAATTACACGAAGTAGCACAACCTCATGCCTACATCAAAACATTAGCCGGTGTCATACGAGCGAATGTATTGGTGCCACAGAGTCGGTGTCAAAACTAGCAACAATCCGAATCAACAATCTGATTATGTTCTCCTTCATTATGACTGTACTTTCTATCTTGGTATTTATAATCGTGCACAGTGTAATGTAATGTACGAATAAACAGCAATGTCTATAATAAACCGATAACTGTTAGCGGATTTAAGGAGGGGTCACCGTTTTTTTTTTTATCTTTCTCGCCTTCTCTCTCTTTCTCTGGCTTGTATCCATTCAGCCCCATTCAGCCAACTGTTTTAAGATTGTTATCCCCATCCAGGTGTGGATTTCTTCTTGGCGAGCGATAGCGAGCCAGCATTGTATGGAGAAATCCGGCTTCGCCGGAGAAATTTTTCTATCGAAAAATGTACAAATTTAGCTTGCTGTAAAAAGAAATATATATACGGTATATATATATAATTATGCTGGCTCGCTACCGCTCGCCAGGAAAAATATTGACACCTGGATGGGGCTAAGCGTCTTAAGACAGTAGGCTGAATGGGGCCGAATGGATACAAGCCAAAGAGAGAGGGAGAGAAAGAGAAACAAAAGTGAGGTGGTCCCCCTTAAGGCACCGACCCATGTAGTGGATAAACTTAATGCTCTTGTGTCACCGGCTTTACTATACAGCCACACGTGAACCTTTGAACCCCTTCCACACCACGACACCTTTTGTATATATTATTCCGGCTAACAAAAGACGATTGTACGCAAGGTCTAAGAAGGTCCTATGATATTTACAGGGTTAATGAAGATAATATTTTTCCCATTGAGTCTTGAAGGTAGTTTATAAGCTTAAGGGGGGATGGGTCGGTTTTCTGGACCACTTTCTACCTCATGTTTAGCCCCATTTGTTTTCAGATGTTAAGATGTTTGTCCCGTTAGTTAGTCGATTTTAAGACCTTTCGCCCCATTTCTTCGTCAATATTTAGACCTTTCGTGCTATTTAGGTATCGATTTTTTCCCTTGTAATGGTAACCAGGAGACAAGCATTACACCATCGTGCGGAAAGGGTTAAACCCAAGGCATGCGACATGTTTAGTTTCGTACGTATCAGAGTCAATGTATTGGAGTGAATTATGTGCGTAAATAGAGTAGCCTACATATATCTCTTCATACCGGCATTAATCTTATTTTAATTAATACCGGTACTGCATTTCAGATCAAACTACTACTAATCTTGCATTGTTCTATTAAAACAAGGCAAATATCTCAAATCACTCAATATTGTGGATTTGTTTTTATTTTATTTAAGTTGATATTCTGTAGTTGCATTACTTAACCCTTTCAGTATATTACGCCATTCTTCCTATAATTCTGGTTTTCATTAGACAATAGTGTACAGCTTAAGAAGGTACTTTGATCATTCAAATGGGTACATTCTGTCTCAGTCATTCCTTTGACCTCCACAGAATCGTTCTCATCGTTATCAAATCATCTACTATTAGCTAGAATAAGATGAAGGAACGCGTCAAAAAAAGACATGCTTCAGAGAACATGAAATGGATCTGATGACAATAATACAAGTCGCTACCATTTAATTGTATCTGATGCGAGTGAATGAGTGACCCAGAGTTTGTTTCTTTCCAGCTGACGGTAAATTGCCACGTACCCTTCATAATTACTCGGCAATTACGAAGATTTTGTAGGAAAATAGGTTTCTATTTATGAAATCCTTGTTTTTGTATAACGCAGAGATATATTAGTTTCATATTGCTCTATTAACCCATTCAGTACCGGTGACGTCCTTTTGTATAACGCAGAGATATAGTAGTTTCATATTGCCCTATTAACCCATTCAGTACCGGTGACGTCCTTTTGTATAACGCAGAGATATAGTAGTTTCATATTGCTCTATTAACCCAGTCAGTACCGGTTGTTGTTGTTGTTCCCTAAGCTGCCTGGCCAAACAGCCCCGAGTCCCTGAGGAAGGCCATGGCCACGATCGGGCTTTCCCACAGAGCTCTCATTGAGTGTAGGTTGTGTTGTTGGCGTAAGTGGTTGTGTGAAATGCAGTCTTCTATGATGTGTTTAATGGTATGGGGTGCTGTGTTACATCCCGGGCAGGCGTCGACAACGGAGTCATCCAGTCTCTTCTGAGAGCTCAGGAGAGCTGGATGGTGTCCGCATCTCAGCCTGGCCAGGTGGACTCTGTCCTCGCGAGGGAGGGAGGATTCGGAAGGATGGATTTCGGGAGGTCGTGCATGCAGCTGCGTGTTGTCTGTGAGTGAGTGGATGGATTGGCGAGAGATATGAGTATGGATGTGCTTCTGGAAGTTGGTTCGGGGTGGGCAGGGAGGGAGAGAGGACAATAATTGTGTGTGATACCGTGTGCTGGGTGTTGTTTTGATATTTCTTGATGTCTGTGGGTGTGTTGCCATGTAGTTTAGTGGGTGGTCTTGGTTCGTGGAGGCTGCTGCCAAGAATTGAGTGCCTCTCATGTCCAGATGGTCTTTGACTTTGAGGATTTTGGTTTCTTGATGTAGATGATCTGTGGGTGCAGTAGCTGTGCAGCCTGTAATGATCTTCAGGGCTTTGTTTTGAATAGTCTGTAAGGTCTTATGATGTGTTTCAGCTAGGTTAGAAACCCAGGCTGGGCTTGCGTATTCCATTACTGATCTTATGTATTGTTTATATACTGTGGTGGTAGTTTCTTTGTTGTGTCCAAATTTTGTGTGAGCAAGTGACCTGAGGGCGTTAAGTCTGGGTGTCAGTTTCTTTTTAATGTTTGTGGTGTGCTGTTTGAATGTCATATGAGTATCATATGTTACTCCTAGGATTTTGGGTGTGTGTGTATGTGTTAGGGGTGTGTTGTTTATGGTGAGTTGAGGGATGTATTCGTGTTCACCTGTCCAGCTTGTGAGCAGGGTTGCGGTGGATTTGGCTGGGGCTAGATTAAGTCTGTTTGTAGTGCACCAGCCATGTAGTGTGTTGAGATAGGGTTGAAGGAGATCTGTTGCTCTTCTTGGGTCATGGTGTGTGCATGTGAGTGTTATGTCATCTGCATAGGAGGCTAAGTTTATTTGGGGAGTATTGGGTGTAGTTATATCGTGCATGTACAGATTGAAGAGTGCGGGCGATAGGACGGATCCTTGTGGGACTCCGTTTGGAAAGTTTCTGATTTTAGATGACTGACCGGCAAAAGATACGTGTGCACATCTGCCTGCTAGGAAGTTGGCCAGCCACCTTTTTGTGTTGTTGTGCATGTTTGTGTTGTATATTTTGTTTGTTAGGTTGTGGCGGGGGATGGCATCGAAGGCTTTACTAATGTCGAGTGTGGCTAATAGTGATCTGTGTGGTGGTCTAGCTGAGTTGATGCCGTCAAAAGCTCTTTGTGTAAGGTCTGTGAGAAGAGTGTTTGTGGAGTGCAGTGGCCTAAAGCCATGTTGTGTTGGAGCTAGGGGTAGGTCGGGTGTAATTAGTTGTAATACTAGGCGTTCCATGACTTTGGAGGGGGAGCAAAGGAGTGTGATGGGGCGGTGCGAGGAGGGTAGCGTGGGGTCTTTGCTGGGTTTGGGGAATGTGCTGATGATACCATGCTTCCAAATGTCTGGTATTGTGTTGTGTGAATAGCTGTAGTTTGATATGTTAGTGAGTGTTTGTATGCCTTGTGGTCCCAGGTGTCTGAGGTGTATGTTGCTTATGTTGTCTAGGCCACAGGTGGGTGAGTGCTTGAGATTGTTGATGATATGCTTTGTCTGGTGATTGGTGAAGGGTGTATAGTCAGGGTCTGTGGGGAATTGTCTCTTACGTCGGATGACACGTCGGTCGTCTTTGTGAGGTTTTAGGTGGCTGACATGTGAGAAGTGATTGATGAGAGTGTTTGCTTGTTGTTTACATGAAGGAGTAGAGTCTGTTGTTGTGATTGCAGCATGTGATTGTGTTGTGTTGCTGTTGGAAAGTGTGTTGCTGTTTAGTGTTTTGTAGAGTTTTTTGGGGTTTGTTTTGTGATCAAGTGTTTGTAGGAAGTTATTCCAATTTAGTTTTTGTTGTTCTTGTATTTTGTTGTTAGTTTGGGTGTTGAGTGCTTGAATTTGTTGTGTGATATCTTGTGTGTGGGGTGCTGGGGAGTGTTTCAGTGTGTCGCGTTGTCTGATGAGGTTTTGAATTTCTGGTGTGAAGTTGGGGTTGTGTCTTTTTCTGTTACCTCTTGGAATGTGTTTCTTGTCAGCGTTTTGGATAGTTTTATTGAGTATGTGTACAGCATTGTTGATGTTAGTGATGGGTGTACTGTTTAGAGTTGTGAAGTGTTGTTCTGTCTCAATTGTAAATGCTTCCCAGTTAGCTCCTTTATAATTGGTGTATGTGTGTTTGTGGCTAGCTGGGGTGAGTCTGGTTTTGGTGGTGATAATGATCGGGAGGTGGTCAGAGCCTAAGGTTCTGACAACCCTCCAGGATGTTGTGGGGGCGAGTTCTGGGGAGCAAAAGGTGATGTCTGGAGATGATGGGTTATAGAGGGCTTGGTGAGGAATATGGGTATGTTGATGGATGTCGTTAAGGATGATGAGGTTATCTGTTTGGTTTTGTAGTACCAGCCCTCTGTCTGTGTCGGGGTTGTCGACAAACCAGGCCGACGTCTTGGCGTTGAAGTCACCACCCAGGATGATGTGTGGGGTGTTTGTGATGTGTTGTAAGTGTGGTCTGTATTCATTTGGTACTGTAGGGGATGTTTGGGGAGGGATGTATGTGTTTATGATGGTTATGTTGGATTTGTTGCCAGTGCGTATTTTAATTGATTGTATTTCTGTTGTGTTATCATTTGGGGGGAGGAGGGATTTGGTTTGTACATTGGTTACTATGTATGATATTTCATTGTGTACCAGGGTGATGAGTCCACCGCCCCCGCCGACAGCCCGGTCTTGTCTGATGGTGATGAAATTATGAAATGTGGGTGTTTTTTGTGATGTGCGGAGTTTTGTTTCTTGTAAGATGGCCATGTGTATGCTGTGTTGTTTGATGAAGTGTGAGAGTTCGTGTTTCTTTGTGTTAATGCCATCTATGTTCAATTGGAGAATGTTAATGTTATGTGCACGATGTATGTTGGGTGCTGCTGCACGAGGATGGGGTGGGGGTGAGGGAGGGGCTGGAGGTTGGGATGGGTGAGGTGGGGGTGGGGATTGGGGAGCAGGAGATGGGGGTTGGAATGGATTAGGATGGGGTGTGGTGTGTTGAGTTGAGGATGTGGATGGTATGGGAAGGTTAGGTGGGTTAGGGAGGAGAGGTGGACGGGTTTTAGGGGGGGCGAGTGGATGATATGGGAAGGCTAGGTGGGTTGGGGAGGAGAGGTGGACGGGTTTTAGGCGAGGGATTTGACTGGGAGAGGGAGGGGCATGAGGAACAGGTCCAGGTGTTCGTGTAGTGTTTCTTGGAGGCAAGTGTTGTACAGGTGAAGTGGGTCCAGTTCCTGCATGAATTGCAGAGAACTGAGCCCTTAGTGTGGCGACTCGAAGTGATGGGTTTTGAGCAAGTTGGACATATGTATGTGTACGTGGGTCCTGGGTTGCTCTCAATGTCTCCGGCTAGAAGAAGTCTTCGAGAAATGACAGCCGGAGAGTCATTTCTCGGTGTAGGAAAAACTGTGTGATGTGTGTGTGTGGTGTGAGAGGTGTGGAAATTCCCGGCGCGACCGAAGCCACTCCAAGGACCCGTGCCCCCAGGGGGGGGGGGGGGGGGGGCAGGGGATAGTTGTGACGGTTTGGCTCCCGAAACTGCTCCCCGCGGCCGGCATCCGGTTGTCCTCCACTGGTCGATTGATCTTGTCTCCGGCCGTGGAGGGTCGGCAGCCATCCGCGGTTGGCAGCTCCGGGAGGTGGTCCCACGGCGTAGGCGCCGCCACATCAGGACCCGGTCATCACGCCGGCCACATCAGGAGTCAGTACCGGTGACGTCCTTTTGTATAACGCAGAGATATAGTAGTTTCATATTGCCCTATTAACCCATTCAGTACCGGTGACGTCCTTTTGTATAACGCAGAGATATAGTAGTTTCATATTGCCCTATTAACCCATTCAGTACCGGTGACGTCCTTTTCATTATATTCCGGCAATTATTAGATGATATTATTCAGCTTAGGACGGAAGTAAAAGGCTACATACTATCTCAATTAACCCTTTTCACTACCACAGATTCTTCCTAAGCTGCATAAAGTTTTCCAAATGTAGTTGAAATATAGCAACAGGCATCCCCGGTGGTGAAAGGGTTAAGTATCATGATATCCGTTTCTAAGTGCTTCGATTAACCGTCAGCTGAATAAATACGACTATGATCATTTGTATGTATGTATATACTCAGGCACACACCCCATAGCGGGGGGTAAGCCACTCGAGACAGAGCCCGAACAGAAACAACATCTATGTTCCAGTTCCTAGGGTCCGGGACCGCTTTCGCGCTCCCTCGCCCCCCACTCTGTCCTGTCTAGCAGGTGAATATTACAAAGTGAGGTGGGTTCCCAGACCCCATAAGTATTTATACTGACATATATTACAAAAAGCTAGATAACTATTACAAACTTCCACTAAATGATGACTTAATGTTGTTGTTCTTTTTGTTTTTACCTACGACCATACGATATGTTATAGCCTAGCCAGTGGCAAAACACTCAACCGAATGCTACTAAATTAAAAGCTCGCTGTCACTCACAAGGAAGAAAAAATACCTCTAAATGATACGAAGGGTTTTAATATTGGCAAATAAATTGGGCGAAAAGTATTAATATTGCCAAACTAATTAGGCGAATTTCTTAAAAGCCCAAACTAATGGGGCTAAGCATAAGGGAGAAGGTGGTCCAGAAAACAAAACACTTCCCTTTACCCTTGCAGGTGACGACGTTGTATTATTACATGTTGTTTTGTTTTGTTTTATGTTTTATTCTTTTAAGGGCGTATTGTATAGTACAGCGCTTAACCTTTTCAGCATTAGGACGCCTTTGATCGTCTTATTATCACTAACATTAGGCGATGTTTTCTGAAGAAAAAAAACATAACACAGAAAACCACACCACAGGAAAACAAAACACACACTTTCGTTATCAGTGTACCCTCTGATTATATCCATTTCCATATTCACTGATAAAATCCACACATACATATATGGACAGTTGATGCTATAACGAAAACAAAAGTAATTAATTTACAACTAGGGAATAGGAAATAACATATTCAAATTGTGTGCGATTGATCTGCCACCATCCCCCGAAAGCAAGCTGGAGAATTGAACGCAATACTTCGGAATATAGGGAGGATTAATTTATGGCCACTCCGCCGGGCATCAGATATCTAGCAATAGACAGATACATATCTGATATATTTAATTACAAGGTTATGAGTGCAATGGTTATCATTCATGTGTGTGCATAACTTCAGTTTTCTTTAACAAATGTAACACAAATTAAGTTCAATAATTGATAGGTACATTTTGATGTAGTTCATGGTCTGGTTTTAACTAGAAATACATTGAGTATTAAAACAGGTTGTAATATCTGAGCCAAATGATATATAAAATATAGAGTAAATAATCATTCAGAATAAATCCAATGGTTTTATCGTGTTCTTAGATTTTTAGTACAGTTTACCGTAAGTAAATGATACTGATAACATTGCACGGATTATTTTATTAGCTTATTTTATTTTCATGTATGCATATTCCATCGAGTATTAGTGTTCCGTTTCTCGTTGTTCATGTCCCATTATAATTTTCTTTTCTTCCTTCTTTGTCCAATTGATAACTTGCGAGTTTGGTTTTATACATTTAAATTGCACTACAATCGTATTATACCTGGACATTCTGCTAAATAGCGACAATAGCGAAAAATTTACAAATTTAGCTTGCTGTCAAAACAAAAATATATATATGCTGGCTCGCTACCGCTCGCCAGGAAAATATTGACACCTGG
>JBAKBP010018809.1:0-45928 GCA_037953745.1 Lithodes maja
TGTGCGGCCAAATTACGTTAATTGACGGGATGCTCTCTTGAGAGATCCAGATCACTAGTATCTGGTTCTCTCCTGGCGATCCTCTCAAAGTCAAGCAAACGAGATAGCACAGTGTTGGGTGGCAGAGGCAAAAGCCCTCACTCGCAACACAGTGCTAAACTCTCAAGGTACACAGTCAGAAAGACCACCTAGGCTTCCCACGTCTCCGTTGCAATTGTACCGGTTCAACCAAAACCTAGTACTCATAGGAAATCACAACTCCCGAAACCTTATCCCAGTCTAGCATTACCTAAACCAGCAGAAAACAGGAACATGGATAATCGTACACAGGGAAATGCATATACGAGTGCAACAAACATCAATCAATCCTATTCTAGTTATCCCTTCCAAAATAGGCTATCTAACAGGCATATATCTCGTGAGAACTCAAGCGATAATACTTTGGCTGACTAAATCTGCACCAAAGGGATCATGGGTTAAAAAGGGACGAGAAGAGAAGAAGATAGGCTGTTCAGAGAGTAGAGAAAGTTCACATCAGTCGGAAGAATATGGATAGTTGCAAGGGATATGAGAAGTCGCTCTGCCTGATGAGTTCTAAAGAATTGTGGCGAGGACCTCTCCTTTTTATACTCGGCCCTCTAGCGGCATATCGCAAACTACTAAGGACCGCCCACTGACAATCATTACGTCATATTCTCTCTCAATCTGGGATCGACAAAGGATTTCCCACGCGCTTGAGGAGGGAGGAGGGAGGAGGGAGGAGGGAGGGAGGCCTACCTACCTCGTGGCGCGCTCACTGGCCGTCGTTACATAACTCTCTCTCTTCTCCTCATTATATATAAGTCCCACACACAATACTTATATCTAATGATATAAAATAGAACTCGTTGACTTAGAAGAAAACAAAATACATAATTATAATACTTATAGTACAACGGCTCACATAAACTGAGTTAGGAAACTCTACACGGACTACAGCCAAAGTTCCTGCCCTGACGATCCTAGCGAGAGTGGGGTCTGACTGAGCGTTCTGTACAGCATGCTCATACTCGGCATGCGTCACACCTCCCCCAAGATTTTACTTGCTCAACCCTGAGCTAAAATCTGACACGCAGAACCTCATCAAACCCCTCACACCCAGCGACCGCATGGCACTAAAACAACGCTGAGTTTATCACTAAAACACATCTTATATAAAAAAAAAATTCACATTTCATAACTCCTCCCAACAATAGCAAAAGACATAATATCATGCTCCCAGAGCGAGCTTACAGCAGCTCAGCCGTTTGATAGTTCGTGGACTACTCAAACTCTATAGGCTATGACAAACTTATACAATTATCTATATTAAAAGAAAGAGTTTTTTTATGATTTTTATATTTTAATATGTTTTTTCCGGCTGCACTATAAGGGCAGCCTATTTTTTCTTCTATACCAAACGCTCAACTCCTGCTTTACGACCCAATACGCTGGGCTACAACCGCGAGCCAACAAGCACCAAGCGCAAAATACTACTCAAACTAAAGCAGGAGGCTACCCGTGTGTCAATCTCTCCGGGATCATACACCTGTGATAGCCTACGACTGATCATCTACCCTCGATAAACAATCCGCGATCACATTGTCACATCCCGCAATATGACGGATGTCCAGGTTATACTCCTGCAACATCAAAGACCACCTGGTCAGTCTCATATTGCGATTGTGAAATTGATTTAGGAATCTCAAAGGGTGATGATCAGTGTAGATAACCACGACTGGGCCATAGGCTGGAACATACACCTCGAAGTGCCTGAGCGACAGCACAATCGCCAGTAATTCCTTTTCTATTGTAGAATAGTTCTTTTGTGCAGCATTGAACTTCTTAGAAAAGAAACTTACTGGGTGTTCCACACCTTCATTGTCTGTCTGTAGCAAGACGGCACCAGCCCCTACACCACTAGCATCTGTTGCCAGCTGAAAAGGCCTGTTAAAGTCTGGGGCCCTGAGTATCGGGTGAGTACACAGCAAATGCTTCACCAAATTAAAAGCCTTTTCACACTCAGGCGCCCACAAAAACTTTTTGTCTTTAGATAACAAATCTGTGAGAGGTGCCAACACCGTGGAGTAACCTTTTATAAAGCGTCTGTAGTAGCCTATCATACCCAAGAATCTCATAATCTGCTTCTTGGTGGTTGGGTGCGGAAATTTATTGATAGCCTGTACCTTGTTCTGAGGAGGGCACACCTGTCCCCTTCCCACTACAAACCCAAGGTACTGCACAGTGGCTTTTACGAAGTCACACTTTGCCAAATTTACTACCAGACCTGCTTCACTAAGTTTCCGGAACAAGGTCTCCAGGTGCTCACAATGGCTCTCAAAGTCGTCATCATAAATGATTACATCGTCCAAGTATACGGTGCAATTTGGAATGTCCTTGACAATTTCATTCATCAGGTTCTGAAACGTTGCTGGTGCATTCTTAAGTCCGTAGGGCATAACATTACACCGGTAAGTACTCCCGTCCACCACAAAACCACATACCTCTTTAGCACGCTCGGACAAAGGTACTTGCCAGTAACCTTTTACTAAATCTACTTTAGACAAAAACCGAGCATTACCAATTTTATCAACACTATCATCAACCCGAGGAAGAGGATATGGGTTAGTTGGAGTCAAACCGTTTAGCCTACGGAAATCAATACAGAAGCGTACCTTGCCATCTGGCTTAGGCTGCAGTGTTACGGGGGAAGTCCATTTAACGGTGCCTTTCTCTATCAACCCTCTACCGAGCATATACTCCAACTCATCCCTCAGAGCGGGTAGTTTTATGGGGGGCACACGGTACGGGATTGACTTAAAGGGTAGATGGTCCCCCACGTCAACATCATGCATAGCCTGAGTAGTGAGGCCTGGGTGTTCAGCAAATACAGTGGGGTATGAACCGAGCAACTGACGGATAGCTTCAAACTGCGGCTCAGGCAAATGAGCTATAGCCTCGTCAGCCCTTAAGCTCGAGTTCCCCGCCCACTGATCCGCTGAAACATGGTGATCCCAGCTATCCTCCTCTGAAGCTTGACTGTCCCCCTCTCCTTCTCCACCACGGCCGCAACAAGCCAACACAGGGACAGTGAGAGGCTCAGAGGGGCGCCTCACATACTCTTTTATCAGGTTCACGTGACATAACTGGTTCTTTTTCCTCCGGTCTGGAGTGGCAACAAGGTAATCTAGGTCCGAAATTTTCTCCACAATTTTATAGGGTCCAGTATACTTCGCAGACAAGGGGTTACCAACCAAAGGCAACAAAATTAATACCTCTTGTCCTACAATGAACTTCCGGAGCTTCACTTTGCGATCATACCTGTCCTTCATTAAAGCTTGTGATCCTGTTAAATTCCGACCTGCCATCTCCAGACTCTTAAGCATGTGCTCACGGCTTTCAAACACATACTTTAACAAGGAACAAGGCTGCACAATTCCTTCCCAAATTTCCCGCAGCATATTAAGGGGGCCCCTGACGCGGTGTCCAAAAATCAGCTCGTTTGGACTAAATCCCAGGCTCTCACCAGGCACTTCCCGAGCAGCAAACAGTACATACGGCAATCCAAGATCCCAATCTCTTCCGTTGTCAGCACAATAACACCTGAGCATGCTTTTAAGGGTGGCATGCCACCGCTCAAGCACCCCTTGGCTCTCAGGGTGATACGCTGACGATACCACCGCCCGTATCCCATGCTGTTGCATTGTTTGCTTAAAGAGATTGGAGGTGAAATTGGACCCCTGGTCAGACTGAATCTCCTCCGGGTACCCGTACCTTGAAAAGTACCACAACAAGTTACTGACTACCGTCTTAGCCATGCCGTTTTTCATGGGGTATGCATCGGGGTATCTAGTGGCAACATCCATGATGGTTAACAAAAATTTATTACCAGCCTTTGTGGGAGGGAGTGGACCAACCATGTCAACAACAATCTTACTAAAAGGTGGCCCAATTACCGGAATAGGGTGCAACGGAGCTTTAGGAATAACTTGGTTTGGTTTCCCGACCCGTTGACAAATATCACATGAGTTTATCCATGACTGCACATGAGACTTCATCCCCGGCCACCAAAACAACTTCCCCAAAGCCGCCACCGTTTTTCTTACCCCCAAATGTCCTGCCAGCGGTGTGTCATGCGCCAAACTCAGTAGGCTATCCCTGCACTCCTGCGGCACCACCAACTGGTCCACTACTCCGGACCCCTTTTTCCAGCTACGGTTAGGGTCTTGAAAACGCCGATAGAGGATGCCATCTAAATAAAAAAAATCTCCCGGCTGTGCATCACCGTCCTCGTCGAGCTCCACAGCTCCATTAGCACACGTTTGGAGCTCAGGGTCCTCCAGCTGCAACCGACGTATATCTGAGGGTGCCAAGCGATCTAACTGCTCCCGGAGCAATGCATGACCCTCCCCGATACTGGGCTGCTCCCTCTGTCTCTCTCGATGTTCATAACGTTGCTGTCGTGGAGACTCGTCATGCCCAGCCTCGTCACTCTCGATGACAGGCCCAGGGGCTACTCCAGAACTAAGTAATGGTGCTAATACTGAATCACCCAGGAGAGCCGCCGAGTCAAAACTCTTAAAACCAACTCCAGCTTTAGCCTCCTCCTGTTGATCGTTCCTCTGCTGGTCTGAAGACGGAGGACTAGGCTGTGACACTTTAGCTGCCCGAGCTCGGGTGACAGCACACGCCATGGGTTGTGCCTGGCACCGCTCGACCCACTCTCGCTCTTCCCTACTCACGTCGGCCGGCCTCTCGGCAACGACTAAGGGTAGAACCTCAGAAGCGGGCATTGCAAAGTCGTTGCCGAGAAGAAGGTCGACGCCCTCCACTGGCAGTTTCTCCACAATCCCAACATCCAATTCACGTGCCACACCATCCACCTCCAACTCCAACCGCACCAGCGGGTATGACCGAGTTGCATTAATACCCTGCACCACTACCACCCGAGCCGCATTTATAGGGTAGCCAGTCAAGTTTTTCATCAAAGTCTGGGAAGCACCTGTATCACGCAAGACCTCTACTCCATGCTTGCGCCCCGCCCACATCACGCAACCCCGTCCTCTATGGTCGCAAAAAACATCCTGAGCAGGGTTCGAGCCTCCCAGGTGCTTCTGCACTGGCTGTGCCTCAGCCTCTGACGAACTGCCCCGGGCAAACTCAGAAGACTTCAGAGACACACCAATGTTGCAGGCCAAAGACACAGCTGCTGTAGGTGGTTTGCTAGGACAGACTCTTGCAAAGTGCCCCTTTTTATGACATTGATAACACTCTAACTCCCCTTTGGGCTTCCCTTGGTACTGGGAAGGGCCCGGCCCCTTCTTAAATGGG
Source organism: Lithodes maja (assembly GCA_037953745.1). Lineage (NCBI taxonomy): Eukaryota > Metazoa > Arthropoda > Malacostraca > Decapoda > Lithodidae > Lithodes > Lithodes maja. The sequence continues at coordinate 5,350 of JBAKBP010018809.1, forward strand.
ACGGTGCTAGTCTTGTGGTCAGTCTTGGTATCATAACTCTTGTACTTGTTTGCATAAGATATATTACTAACTCGGGGGGGTGGGGCGTCACGCCCCTTGTTACCTGCCTCACTACGCTGGGCAGACCCGCACCCACGAATTAATGATAGCCGGAGGTCAGCCATCTCAGCTGCCTCCTGTAGAGTTTTTGGATTCTTTTCTTTAATAGTTAAAGTCATTTCTGCACCTGTACACTTATAAAACTGCTCGAGCAGAAACAGCTCAGTCAACTGTTCGGCCGTCTCAGCTTTCTCAGAACGTGTCCAGTTTGTAAGTGCATCTTTTAAGTCCCGGGCATGTTCAAGAAAGGTCGCCTCCCTAGTCTTTGTAACACCCCGAAACTTCAATCGATATGTTTCTGGTTGCAACTCGTATGCCCGTAGGACAGCTCTCTTCAATTCTGGGTAGTCAATGCAAGACTCTAAAGGCAGTGCATCATAAGCCTTCAGACCCTTACCCGTAAGTCTTGAGGAGACCAGAGCTGCCCACTTCTCTTCAGGCCAATTATGCTCCCTACACTTCTTCTCAAAACGATTAAAAAATTCTGTGACTTCAGTTTCACTAAATGCCGGCACCAATTTGACTAAGTGAGACAAGGACTGTTCTCTTACTTGGCCCTCACGGCCCATCCGAGTCCCTGTCGACTCTGCACGAGTCTTATCTAAATCTATTTGAGCACAATATTTCTCTGAGTCGTACCTAAGCTCAGCCTCGTGCCTCCTAACCTCAGCCTCATGCCTCCTGGTCTCAGCCTCAATCTCCTGCTTCCTAGCCTCATTCTCCTGCTTCCTAGCCTCATTCTCCTGCTTCCTAGATTCATTCTCAATCTTAGCAAGCTCAAGTTTAAATATCATATCTGGAGACAGGCAGGAAGAGGGAGTTGCCACTACTGAAGGAGGGGGGGCAAGAACTGGGGAACCACCATACGCACCGCCCGAGGGCACTCCAATCTTCCAATTCTCATCCCTCTGTGGGAGAGTGCCAACCTCCGGCAACTAAGTGGACGGCACTGTGGGAGTCGAGTGAGAGGGGATCTGGGGAGGAACCCCCCCAAACGCCCTCTCCTCCGAAACCCCATGTCGCCCACGCAACACCCAGGAAATCAGCTCCCCCTTGGACATCCCTACTACATTGGATAGGCCCAAAACCTTGGCTATCAGGTGCAAGCCATAAATATTCACCCCAGTCAGCCTCCCCTCCGTCACGTGGCACCGCTTACTCACAAAAAGTCTAGCATCCTCCTCACTAGTTACTAACGGCACCTCCTCAAATGGCATCTCTCGCTCCTCGTCAGTACTAGGGCACGACATACTGAAGTTCACAAAAATTCTCGAGACAAAAGTGTTAAACTCCCTTATGTAAGCACTAATTACTAAATTAACTGGAGTCTCTTAAATGCTCTACTAATTGCCCTACAAAAAAAATATTCTTCAATATGCACGCTAAAGTACAAACAAACAAATGTTGTACAACTCTGCAAAAATTTATACTGTTCACAAAATCCTAAGCAAGGTCGCCATTTGTTACGACCGGGCACTCGGGTACACTAGGGCTCTTACACAGGACTCGAGTATGGCTCGCTGCCACAACGGAAACACACGATCCCAACCCCAGAGTACTGCCAGCCGAACAAAAAACGCCACTACCCTCCAGAGTTCTATCTGCTATAACGGGGTATACAAGAACTCGGTACTAGCGTTTCACACAACAGACTAATAACAAGACGGGAGTTATCTAGTCTGGTCAACAATCAAACAAAGAAGAAAGTACTACAACACTAAAGAATAGTGTTGGCCGAAGCCGAAGTAATCCACCCTTGACTAAGAACTTAAGAAGTCCTCCACCCTCTACTTCGGATCGGCACTATTACGTTACGTTAAACAATAGTCCTCGAGCATCAAGCAAGGAATCTTCTGATAAAGTTAGATGCTTCTCGAATACTCGTAAGAAGTAAGTATCGGATTTTGAACAGCAATTCAATAAGTAACACACTGGCAATTAACTAATATTAAAGGCTTTAAATTGACATAAGAAGAATTATAAGAATAGACAATAGTAAATGGCAAACATTAAGAAGAAGTACTCCGACAATGCACTGACAATAGCCTACTAGGATTGTGCTCGTGGGCCACTAATCTCTACAGTAGCTAAGCGTGCCACACATGAAATCAATAGTGCATAAACAATAACATACATAAGGAGAAGCTTCAATACTATGCTGTATCTGCAGGTCGAGCAAAGTCTAGCTGGGATATCTAAGGTTAGGAAACAATGGCTGAGCAAGCGGCTCGTAGCCTAGCGAGGTCCTTAAGACTGTGCGGCCAAATTACGTTAACTGACGGGATGCTCTCTTGAGAGATCCAGATCACTAGTATCTGGTTCTCTCCTGGCGATCCTCTCAAAGTCAAGCAAACGAGATAGCACAGTGTTGGGTGGCAGAGGCAAAAGCCCTCACTCGCAACACAGTGCTAAACTCTCAAGGTACACAGTCAGAAAGACCACCTAGGCTTCCCACGTCTCCGTTGCAATTGTACCGGTTCAACCAAAACCTAGTACTCATAGGAAATCACAACTCCCGAAACCTTATCCCAGTCTAGCATTACCTAAACCAGCAGAAAACAGGAACATGGATAATCGTACACAGGGAAATGCATATACGAGTGCAACAAACATCAATCAATCCTATTCTAGTTATCCCTTCCAAAATAGGCTATCTAACAGGCATATAATCTCGTGAGAACTCAAGCGATAATACTTTGGCTGACTAAATCTGCACCAAAGGGATCATGGGTTAAAAAGGGACGAGAAGAGAAGAAGATAGGCTGTTCAGAGAGTAGAGAAAGTTCACATCAGTCGGAAGAATATGGATAGTTGCAAGGGATATGAGAAGTCGCTCTGCCTGATGAGTTCTTAAGAATTGTGGCGAGGACCTCTCCTTTTTATACTCGGCCCTCTAGCGGCATATCGCAAACTACTAAGGACCGCCCACTGACAATCATTACGTCATATTCTCTCTCAATCTGGGATCGACAAAGGATTTCCCACGCGCTTGAGGAGGGAGGAGGGAGGAGGGAGGAGGGAGGGAGGCCTACCTACCTCGTGGCGCGCTCACTGGCCGTCGTTACATAACTCTCTCTCTTCTCCTCATTATATATAAGTCCCACACACAATACTTATATCTAATGATATAAAATAGAACTCGTTGACTTAGAAGAAAACAAAATACATAATTATAATACTTATAGTACAACGGCTCACATAAACTGAGTTAGGAAACTCTACACGGACTACAGCCAAAGTTCCTGCCCTGACGATCCTAGCGAGAGTGGGGTCTGACTGAGCGTTCTGTACAGCATGCTCATACTCGGCATGCGTCACATACCGCATAGGCTACTTCGCTTCTCTCACTCTGTCTCCCCTCTGAGTCCGTATGCGCCCTACGCAATAGAACTCCGGACACAGCAGCAAAACGACAGTGCAGTTAATTGATACATGAAAGTATTAATAGTGTTGTCTTGTGTGTGAGTAATGTGTATTGTAAAGTGTTACATACATATACTTAAAGAGAGCTGCAATGCATAGTAAAATAAAGATATATCCCACTCATCATCCCCATGTGTTCTAGCTAGCAGGCCAAGTCACAGGAACAACGAGTCCCAGCACCGAAAGCGAGAACCCAGGAAAAGACTGTAGAGAACACAAGGACAGATAAATTACGTTACTCTACTATACCGGCACTACGAGCGAGCTGTAGTCTCGGGTACTACACTCGCTCCTGGCTCGGTATGCAAATCAAGGCTAAGTCCTCGTCCCTCTACAGACAACTCCTGGGCATGGTCGGGCTCTTACACATGGCACCAGTCTAGTCACAAATTGGATGATGAGCGGGGCATATAACTCGTGAACATGTAGAACGTTCACCAACTATCCTCATCAAGAAGATCGCTGTTCACATTAACCCCTTAAATCTAATACATGTAAATATATGCTTGTCCTAAGAGTAATACGAGAGGTGAGTGCTGAAACTCCTTTAGGACCTCAAGGGAAGGGTATGCATTTAAATAGAGAGAAGAATGAAATGAGAGTAATGTCGTCAGAGAGAAAGAGTGCAACCGTGAGAAGTTGGGAGAGAGGGCAAGGGATGTTAGAATCTCAAAGGTTCTAGGCAACCTAATCATGGAGCACACAGCGAGCCTCCAGGCAATGTGCTGTACGACAACATGGGCAGCCCAGGCAGCGTAGGCAGGCAGCAATGGACTACCAACCCTGTCGCGCCCAGCTATAAGCGCAAGGCTGCCAACCAATCCATACGTCTGGCAACCACCCCCCCGGCAGCGTGGCGCGTTGCTACCCTCTCGCTCTGAAGCCTAACTCACTCTCTCTCTCTGAACTCCCATTGTCTTATCTATCAACTTCTCTATTGATACTACATATTAAATGGAAGGTCTCGACATGGCTTAAAACAAAACCCACCACTGGTAGCACATGACGAGACCTTTGCAGAGATACAAAGAACATAGTTATAAGTTGTCACACTCAATATACATAGCTGCTGACGGTAGCCAGATCACGGGCGGTACAGTGGAGTACCAAGGAGTACAATCAGGTTGCGTTGCCACGCACTGGGTGCATCACAGCCCCCCCAAGATTTTAGATAATCGACCTTAGAAGCATTATCAAAATCTGACAGGCAACCAACCGACCTGCTACCCTTAGCTGCCACTAATTGCAAAAGGTGCACAACAACTGAAGTGTGAATTATACATAAAACACAATATCGCATGCATCATGCTACAACAATAAAGACTTACAAAACTAAAAAAAAAAATTCTCGTTTATTTTATTGTTTTATAATCTTTTTTGGACGGCGTTATGATAGCCTAATTTTACTCCTGCTCAACCCACACACCGTGCACGACTATCCTGGATCATCAACCCTTGATAGACAATCTGCTATCACGTTCTCACTCCCGGCAATATGCTGAATGTTGAGATTATACTCTTGGAGCATTAGGGACCACCTGGTCAACCGCATATTCCGATTGTGAAACTGATTTAGGAATTTCAAGGGATGATGGTCCGTATAAATCGTCACTACCGGGCCGTAGGCTGGAACATAAACTTCGAAATGTTTGAGCGACAAAACGATAGCAAGAAGCTCCTTCTCTATAGTCGAGTAATTCCTTTGTGCCGAATTAAACTTGCGAGAAAAGAAGCTCACTGGGTGTTCCAAGCCCTCGGAATCAGTCTGCAGTAACACTGCCCCGGCACCCACACCGCTGGCATCAGTCGCCAGCTGAAAACTCCTGGAGAAGTCTGGGGCTCTCAAAATCGGATGTGTACACAGCAGGTGCTTGACTAGGTCGAAAGCCCTCTGACACTCCGCAGCCCAACAGAACTTCACTGACTTCGACAGTAGATCAGTTAACGGTGCTAAGACAGTAGAGTATCCCCGGATGAAGCGCCTATAATAGCCTATCATACCTAGGAACCGCATGACCTGGCGCTTAGTGGTGGGCCTGGGAAACATATTGATAGCCTGTATCTTGCTCAGGGGGGGGCACACCCGGCCTAACCCGACCACGAAGCCAAGATACTGCACAGTAGCCTTTACAAACTCGCACTTCCTCAGGTTCACCACCAGCCCAGCATCGTGCAACTTCCCAAACAGGGTCTCTAAGTGCCTTAGGTGATTTTCAAAATCGTCATCATACACTATCACGTCATCAAGGTAGACCGTGCAGTTAGGGATTTCGTCACAAATATCGTTCATCAGGTTCTGAAACGTGGCAGGTGCGTTCTTAAGCCCATAAGGCATTACGTTACATTGGTAGGTCTTGCCATCTACCACAAAACCACAAACTTGCTTAGCTCGGTCCGACAGGGGTACTTGCCAGTAGCCTTTTACAAGATCAATTTTAGTAAGGTACTTTGCATTCCCTATCTTGTCCACGCTGTCGTCAACTCGAGGCAAAGGGTAAGGGTTGGTAGTGGTCAAGCCATTTAGCCTACGAAAATCTATGCAGAACCGCACCTTGCCGTCAGGTTTTGGCTGCAACGTGACGGGTGATGTCCACTTCACATAACCTTCAGTGATCATCCCTCTCTCAACCATGTACTTTAACTCCTCCCGTAAAGCTGGCAACTTTACCGGGGGCACACGGTAGGGCACTGACTTGAAGGGCACATTATCACCGACGTCCACGTCGTGCGTTACCTGAGTAGTGAGACCTGGGTGTTCGGCGAAAACAGAGGGGTATGACCTGAACAGGCCTAGGACAGCAGCACCCTGGTGCTCAGGCAGGTGACTTACAGCTTGCCTAGCCTCTTGTTCAGTATTCCCCGCCCACTGCTCCGCGGAAATGACACAGTCCCAGCTATCCTCCTCAGCAGCATGACTGTCCCCACCTCCTTCTCCACCCTGGCCGCTGCAGGCCAGCACAGGGACAGTGAGAGGCTCTGAGGGGCGTCTCACATACTCTTTCATGAGGTTAACATGACATAACTGATGTTTTTTTCTACGGTCAGGTGTTGCAACGAGATAATCAAGGTCGGACAGTTTCTTAGCCACCACATACGGCCCAATGAACTTGGCAGAAAGGGGGTGTCCAGGCAAGGGTAAAAGTAACATTACCTCCTGACCCACCGAAAACTCCCGAAGCTTCACCTTGGCGTCATACTGGTGCTTCATGACCGCCTGTGCATTAACCAAGTTATTACCTGCCGCTGCCATGCAACCTATAAGTCTCTCCCGGCTCTCAAGGATATATTTAAGTACAGACCCCGGCTTCTCTTCGCCCTCCCAGATCTCTTTCACCATACTTAAAGGTCCTCTCACATTATGGCCAAAGACTAGTTGATTTGGACTGAACCCCAGGCTCTCTCCTGGGACTTCACGTGCAGCGAACAGAACATACGGCAGACCCAAATCCCAATCAGTGTCATGTTCTGCACAGTAACAGCGTAGCATACTCTTCAGGGTCGAGTGCCACCGCTCCAAGACTCCCTGACTCTCGGGATGGTAGGCTGACGACACTACAGAACATATACCGTGCAACTGAAGGGTTTGCTTGAACAATTTGGATGTAAAATTGCTCCCCTGGTCTGACTGCACCTCACGTGGAAATCCATAACGGGAACAGAACAATAATAAGTTTTTAACAACTGCCTTTGCCGAGCCGTTTCTCATGGGGTATGCGTCCGGGTATCTCGTAGCCACATCCATGATTGTCAACAGGAATTTATTGCCACTACTAGTAGGCGGGAAAGGGCCACCCAAATCTACTACAACTTTGCTGAACGGAGGCCCGGTGACAGGTATGGGAAACAAAGGTGCCTTCGGGATTGTCTGGTTAGGCTTCCCCGTTGTCTGGCAGGTCGCACACCCAGCCACCCATGCACAGACATCAGCCTTGACCCCAGGCCACCAGAAAAACCTGCCCAATGCCGCCAATGTTTTTGTTACCCCCAAATGACCCGCCACCGGCACATCATGCGCCAGACACAATAAGGACTCTCTATACTTATTTGGAACAACCACCTGGTCTACTACCCTCGCACCGCCCTCCCACTTCGATTTGGGGTCTAGAAATCTGCGGTACAATATCCTGTTGAGCCTAAAGAAATCTCCCGGCTTCGCATCCCCATCTTCCTCCAACTCTATGGCACCATTGCTATAACGAGCTAGGCTAGCGTCTTGCAGCTGCTGCTCACTAATGTCCCTGGGCGTCAATGCATCAAGATGGTTTTGTAATAAGACATTACCCCGGCTAGTAGGCTCTACTGCCTTAGTGGCTCTCGCTACAGCTCTTGCCTCACGCGAAGTCTTACCCAACTCTGCCTTGTTACACACCATATCTGGGCCAGAGTCAACTCCCGTGTTTATTATAGGTCCAAGTACCGAATCACCGAGAAGTGCAGCAGAATCAATGTCCCTTTTCCTGCCCTTAGCAACCTTCTCCTGATCCTTCCTCCACTGTCCCCGAGGTTGAGTGCTAGGCTGTGCAGGAGCCGCAGAGCGAGATCGGGTTACCACACAGGCCATCTCATCCTGTTGGCACCTCCCAACCCATTCCCGATTCTCACCATCCACGTCGGCCGCCCTCTCGGCAACGACTAAGGGTGGAGTCCCGGAAGTGGGCACCGCAAAGTCGTTGCCGAGAAGAAGGTCGACGCCCTCAACTGGCAAACACTCAACGATCCCTACATCCAGCTCCCTGCACACCTCTCCCACTCTCAACTCCAACCTCACAAGTGGGTATGATTTCGTAGCATTTATACCCTGCACCACAACAACGCTGGCCGCATTTATCGGTTTCCCTGTGAAGTTCCTCAACAAAGTTTGCGAAGCCCCCGTATCCCTCAGCAAGTCAACCCTCCGTAGTTCACTCCCCCAGCTCACAAACCCGTGCCCCCGATGGCTACAGAAAGTGTCCCGGACAGGTGTCGAGCCTTCCGTACGCTTCTTTACCGCGTGTGCCTCAGCTGCTGACAACCTACCCCGGGCAGTTGCTGCAGCCTTCAGAGACACACCGATACTGTGAACCAATGACACCGGCTTAGCGGGAGTGTTACTAGGGCACTCACGTGAATAATGGCCTAGCTTCTGACATTTGTAACATTTCACATCCCCAATGGGCTTCTTCCCTTGTGCGGGCGAAGAAGGGGCCTGACCTTTAGTGAACGGGAGAGGCTTGTGTTTGTAGGTGTTATTAGGTGCAATGCTTTTAGTGTGGTTATGTGTGTCATAGGATTTGTTATTATCGAAAACTCTGGTGGGTGGGGTATAGCGCCCCTTCTGCCCTGACTCAGCCCTCTGAGCGGCACCGCAACCACGAATCAATGATAATCTGAGGTCTGCCATCTTGGCAGCCTCCTCTACTGTCTTGGGACATTTTTCCTTAATGTTCAGCGTTAGATCGGTTCCAGTACATTTGTAAAACTGTTCCAGATAGAAAAGTTGCTTAATTTCCTCAGCCGACTCTGCGTGCTCGGACCGAAACCAGTTATTACATGCATCTGTTAAGTCCTGTGCGTGTTCCATAAAACTGACGTCGCTCTTCTTATTCACGCCACGGAACTTCAATCTATAAGTTTCGGGTTGCAGTTCGTAGGCCCGGAGCACAGCCTCTTTCACCAGTCCATACACGATACTCTCGTCCAGTGACAGTGCATCATAGGCTTTCAACCCCTTACCCACTAGACGTGATGAAACTAATGCTGCCCATTTAACCTCCGGCCAGTCATACTCACGACACTTCTTTTCGAAACGAGCAAAAAACTCAGTCACTGCTGTCTCATCAAATGCGGGTACTAACTTAATTAAATGCGAAAGTGAGTCTGTAACCCGGTGCCCACCACCAAGATGACGCCCCGTGGTCTCTACTCTAGACTTCTCGACATCCATTTCAGCCTGGTACCTGGTTGCATCCTGATTGGCTTGGATTCTAGCAACCTCTATGCGTTCTATACTAGCCTGTTGTATCCGAGTCTCCTGCAGCTTAATCCGTTCTATACTAGCCTGTTGACTCTCTTGCAACTTAAGCTTAGCTAGTTCTAGCTGAAATAACATCTCAGGAGACAGGCCTGAGGGGGGAGAGCACAAAATGGGGGATCCACACCGAGACGTGTTTACGGGTAAGCCAGCTTGCCATTGAGAACCCTCCTGCTGCATCGTGCTAAGACTCGCTGGCTGAGGGCCCAGCTCAGGGGTAGAGTGGAATGGAGGCTTGGAGGGAACCCCCCAAGACCCCACTCCACCCACCGCCCCATCGCCATCACCCAACAAACATGCCACCAAATTCTTCTTGGGCCAACTGTCAGGACAGTCCCGCCCCAAAACCGTGGCTAAACAGCGAAGACCGTAACAATCAATAGCCTGCAGGCGCTGTTCGGTCAAAGGTGTCTGCAAAAATGCCCGGGCATCCCTTTCTCCACTTATAACACTCCCCTCCCTAAATATCTGTTGTACTTGCTGGTCACTAGGCTGTACCGTGTTATCCTCCCCCGTAAATGATGAGTCATTAGACATAGTGCTGGTTATACAATTGCTGTTCATAAAAAAAAAAAAGTGCTTATTACTAATTGCAGTCTCGACTCACAAAATGTTAAAGATGCTTGAATGACTCTACTCTAGACACCCCTAACGAAACAATCTGCAAGTCCACCAATACAATAATGACACAATAAAAATTCCTCCAATATGCAAGAAAATTCTAGCCAGCTCTACTAGGTAGCATAGAATAGTTCTCCAAAAAACATGTGATAGGATACTACTGAATCTTGTGCAAGGTCGCCATTTTGTTACGGCTGGATCGGCAATACATATTCGGGATTCTTGATCGTAGGACAGAAATGGCTTATGTGACAACGACACGCTCGATTCCAGTCCCAAATACTATATGCTCCAGACAACAAAAGCACCAACGCCCTACAGAGTTATCGTCTACGGTAACGAGGTACCTTAACTCGGCGAAAGTGTACAACAGGGGTAGGCTATGAGGCTAAACTCCCTCAGACATTTATAGGTTACGTTATTACTAAAGAAATGCAATACTCAAGAAACTACGTTAATATTAAGCCTCTAATAATGTAGAATAGAAGCAGGCTAAAGGTATGACAGTGAAATGCTAAATGACAAATGTACACGCCTACTTGAAAGCGCGTGCACTAGAATAACTGTCCCCTACTAACATGCACTAGCATGTAGCATACAAGATGTTCATGATCCAGTAGATACCTAATAATACACATGGAAGGAACATAAATAGTAGTCACTTATTATAATAATGAATCTATACTTGGAATAACTAAAAGGTTGCAGGCAACAGTACTGCGCCGGTAGCCTACTACCGCATAGGCTACTTCGCTTCTCTCACTCTGTCTCCCCTCTGAGTCCGTATGCGCCCTATGCAATAGAACTCCGGACACAGCAGCAAAACGACAGTGCAGTTAATTGATACATGAAAGTATTAATAGTGTTGTCTTGTGTGTGAGTAATGTGTATTGTAAAGTGTTACATACATATACTTAAAGAGAGCTGCAATGCATAGTAAAATAAAGATATATCCCACTCATCATCCCCATGTGTTCTAGCTAGCAGGCCAAGTCACAGGAACAACGAGTCCCAGCACCGAAAGCGAGAACCCAGGAAAAGACTGTAGAGAACACAAGGACAGATAAATTACGTTACTCTACTATACCGGCACTACGAGCGAGCTGTAGTCTCGGGTACTACACTCGCTCCTGGCTCGGTATGCAAATCAAGGCTAAGTCCTCGTCCCTCTACAGACAACTCCTGGGCATGGTCGGGCTCTTACACATGGCACCAGTCTAGTCACAAATTGGATGATGAGCGGGGCATATAACTCGTGAACATGTAGAACGTTCACCAACTATCCTCATCAAGAAGATCGCTGTTCACATTAACCCCTTAAATCTAATACATGTAAATATATGCTTGTCCTAAGAGTAATACGAGAGGTGAGTGCTGAAACTCCTTTAGGACCTCAAGGGAAGGGTATGCATTTAAATAGAGAGAAGAATGAAATGAGAGTAATGTCGTCAGAGAGAAAGAGTGCAACCGTGAGAAGTTGGGAGAGAGGGCAAGGGATGTTAGAATCTCAAAGGTTCTAGGCAACCTAATCATGGAGCACACAGCGAGCCTCCAGGCAATGTGCTGTACGACAACATGGGCAGCCCAGGCAGCGTAGGCAGGCAGCAATGGACTACCAACCCTGTCGCGCCCAGCTATAAGCGCAAGGCTGCCAACCAATCCATACGTCTGGCAACCACCCCCCCGGCAGCGTGGCGCGTTGCTACCCTCTCGCTCTGAAGCCTAACTCACTCTCTCTCTCTGAACTCCCATTGTCTTATCTATCAACTTCTCTATTGATACTACATATTAAATGGAAGGTCTCGACATGGCTTAAAACAAAACCCACCACTGGTTAGCACATGACGAGACCTTTGCAGAGATACAAAGAACATAGTTATAAGTTGTCACACTCAATATACATAGCTGCTGACGGTAGCCAGATCACGGGCGGTACAGTGGAGTACCAAGGAGTACAATCAGGTTGCGTTGCCACGCACTGGGTGCGTCACAATATATATATATATATATATATATATAATATATATATATATATATTTATATAAATATATAAAAATTATATAAATATATATATCCGCAGGACCCCCCTCCGAGATAAATGTGTGCATTTTTCTGTAGAAAAATGCCCCGGCCTAATGTCCTTCTAAATTGCAAGCTCATTGTTGCTCGCCTGGAAAAAAAATCGACACCTAAATGGCACGAAAGATCTTAAAATTACTAAAGTAATGGGACGAATGTCTTAAAATGTCAAAACTATTGGGGCTAAGCATGAGAGAGAAAGGGGTTCAGGCAAGACCACCTCTACACCAGGCCTGAACGGAGGGAGACGTAGCGGTGGGAGGTGGGGTCAGGGTGAGATATCTGTCAAAGGGGGACAATGGAGTAACGACCTCATTGCTGGAAATCCCTTGGAAGTTGGAACTGACCTCTGTGAACCTGTTATTGTGGCCTTGAATGTAAATTGTTAATATCATAATATTTAAGGGGGGTCACCTGCTTGGTTCTATTCCCTAACCCCCCTGGGGGTTAGGGAATAGAATATGCCCCACGTGCCTTCTGCGTGTCGTAAGAGGCGACTAAAGAGGTTGGGTCGGTGGGCTTGCGACCCCCACCCGGAAAAAATATCTAAGCAAAAAAAAAACGAACGAACAGCCTCGGATGCGGACGGAACCAACGTTGACGAACCACGACCGACTAAGGACATGCCTTCGGACATTCTGAGAATGGCTACATGGAATGTTAGTGGCATGAATGATGGCACAAAAGAGAGAGAGGTTCTGGAAGTGTTAGTGAATGCCAGGCTGGATGTATGTGGAATGACAGAGACCAAATGGAAAGGTTCAGATGTGAGAGAGTGGGAGTGTGGAATGGGTGTGTGTGCTGGAGTGAGTGAAGGAACAGCGAGAGAAGGTGCATGTTTGTTTGTAAGTAGCAAATGGAAGGAATGTGTAAGAGAGTATGGGTATGTGGGTTCAAGGATTGTGTGGGTGAGAATGAAAGTAGGAATACAAACGTGGGTGATTGTATGCGTGTATGCCCCGACAGAGGATATACTTGAAAGAAAGAAAGAGGAGTTCTGGATGAATGTGGAGGCGTGCCTGGAGAAGTTTGACAAGAATGAAAGAATATTTCTGATTGGGGATATGAATGGTAAGGTGGGTGATAGGAAAGTTGAGGGAGTGGTGGGAGGGTGGGGGGTACCATCAGAGGTGAATGGGAATGGTAGTGCACTTGTGGACGTATGTGTGGGGAGGAGGCTGTGGATAGCCAACACCTTCTTCCGACACAGAATGATCCACAGGTACACGTGGAAACGGATGTTGACGATGAAGGATAAGACAGTGGTGGAACGAAAGTCATTGATTGATTATGTATGTGTGGATGAACGAATGAAGAAATCTGTGATGGATGCTAGGGTGTATAGGGGTATTGGAGGGGGTCTGTCTGATCATTATGTAGTGGTAGCTAAGGTTAGGATACAAAAGAAGTGGGTGAGGAGAGCGGGAGGGAGGCGAGAGGAGGGTGGAATGGTGAGGAGGGTGGAGAGGTTGCAGGAGGAGGAAGTCAGGGAGGAGTACAGGAGAGCAGTGGAAAGAACTAGGTGGGTTCGACCTGGAAGTTATGGAGGAAGTGGAGGAGATGAGCAAGGTGTTTAAGGATGAGATCTGTGCAGCATGTGAGGAGGTGTGTGGAGTGAGGAGAAGAGGGAGGGGAGTGAAAGGTACAGCATGGTGGACAGAAGAGGTAAGAATAGCTGTGGAAGAAAAGAAGAAAGCATATAGAGAGTGGTTGGGTAGTAGAGGGAATGAAGATTCCGGGAGACAGAAACGAGCGAGGTACGTGGAGAGTAAGAGGGTGGTGAAGAGAGTAGTGAAGGAAAGTAAGAGAAGAGTAGATGAGGAATTTGGAAGGAATCTGAGTGTAAAATGGAGGGAGAGTAAGAAACTGTTCTGGAAAGAAGTCAAGAAAGTTAGGGAAGGTAGCAAGGGAAACAGTAAGGGTGTGAAAGATAAGAATGGGAGAATGCTAGCCGAGAAGCAAGAGAGAGTCGAAAGATGGAGGGAGTACTTCAGTGAGTTGCTAAATGAAAGGAATGAAGAGCCAGCAAACATAGCTGGATATGGTATGGGAGGGAGAAGAAGAGAAGTAGTGGAGGAGGAGGTGGGGATCAGGAGGTCAGAAGTGTGGGAAGCCATGAAAAGAGTGAAGTTGGGGAAAGCACCAGGAACAGATGGAGTGTGTGGGGAAATGTTGAGGTATGGTGGTGAGATAGTGATAGAATGGGTATGGAAAATGTGCAAACTAGCATGGGAGAAGGGGAGTGCACCCGATGACTGGAAGACTGGCATAATAGTCCCCCTATATAAGGGCAAAGGGGAAAGAGGAGTGTGTGGTAACCACCGAGGAATATGTCTTCTAAGCGTAGTAGGGAAGGTATACAGTAGGGTAGTGATTGAGAGAGTGAGAGTGAGAACGGAGAAATGGATAGGCGACGAGCAGGGAGGCTTTAGGAAGGGAAGAGGATGTGTAGATCAGATTTTTACCCTGAATTGTGTTGTGGAGAAGTATCTGGAGAAGAAACAAAAGGTGTATGTTGCCTTTATGGACTTGGAGAAGGCCTATGACAGAGTGGATAGAGAAGGTTTGTGGAAAGTACTTAGAATATACGGAGTAGAGGGCAAGTTGCTGAAAGCAGTGAAGAGCATGTATGAGGGTGCAAAGGCGGCAGTACGTGTGGAGAGTGAGCAGAGCGAGTTCTTTGACCTGAATGTTGGTTTGAAACAGGGGTGTGTGATGTCCCCGTGGTTGTTTACTGTATATATGGATGGAGTTATGAAAGAAATACTATCAAGAGCAGTGGATGTTGGTGTATTGCTGAAAAGGGAGGGAATTGAGTGGAAGCTACCTATACTGTTGTTTGCGGATGATACAGTTCTGATGAGTGATAATGAATGGGAGTTGCAGGGTCTGGTAAATGAGTTTGGAACAGTGTGCGAAAAACGGAATTTGAAGGTAAATACGGGGAAGAGCAAGGTTATGGTCTTCGAAAGGGGTGAAGTCACAGAGTGTGAGGTGAAGCTGAACGGTCAGGCTATGGAGATTGTCAACTCTTTTAAGTATCTGGGCAGTGTGTTGAGTAAAGATGGGACTATGGATGAAGAGGTGCGGGAGAGGGTACAACAGGGGAAGAGGGTTGTAGGAACGCTAAAAGCAGTAACAAGAAATAGGGTGGTCAGTATGGAAGTGAAGAAGTCCTTGCATGACAGTGTGGTAATCCCGACACTGACTTACGGAAGCGAAGCATGGACGTTGGTTGAGAGACTCAGACCAAGAGTGAGAGCAGTGGAAATGAATTACTTAAGGAGTGCGTGCGGAATTACATGGAGGGATAGACAGACTAATGAGGAAGTAAGAAGGAGGTGTGGTGTGGAGGTAGATGTGCTGGAAAGTGTGAAAAGGAACAACTTGAGATGGTTCGGCCATATGGAACGTATGGAAAGCGAGAGAATGACTAAGAGGGTGTACGAGAGCGAGGTGGAGGGACAGAGGGGGAGAGGTAGACCGAATATGAGGTGGAAGGATGGAGTGAGGAACTACATGAATGAAGGCGGTGCTGGTTGGGGGGAGGGGCGTCGACTGACTGGGGACAGAGGTGCATGGGGGCGGTTCGTTCGTGGCCACCCCTTCGGGGATCACGGCGTCAGGCAATAGATAGATTGATAGACCTGCTTTGTTTTCTCTTTCTCTCCTTTTATCTTTCTCTGGCTAGTATCCATTCGGCCCCATTCAGCCAACTGTTTTAACGTTTATCCCCATCCAGGTGTCAATTTCTTCCTGGTGAGCGATAGCGAGCCAGCATTGTATGGAGAAATCCGGCTTCGCCGGAGAAATTTTTCTATCGAAAAATGTAAAAATTTAGCTTGCTGTCAAAACAAATATATATATATATATATATATATATATATATATATATATATACTGGCTCGGTACCGCTCGCCAGAAAAATATTGACACCTGGATGGGGGTAAACATCTTAAAACAGTAGGCTGAATGGGGCCGAATGGATACAAGCCAAAGAGAGAGGGAGAGAAAGAAAAAAAAGCGAGGTGGGCCCCCTTAAGATATTATTAGCCCTAGTAACCATACACAACGATGCCGTATTTATGTTGTGTGCCTAACTCCAAGGGAATTTGCAACAATGGACCAAAAGTACAAATTTCCCCAAAAATAAGGAGTCGTTGCGTGCTTGGATCCAGGTCATCAAATATGATTAATTTTTAAACCCACCCTGTACAGCCAAGTACAGTAAGTATATACTGTTGTCTTCCATGATTAGACCATTAGGATGCATCAGTAAATTATGACTGGTAACGGAAGAAAACGAAGAGACTGATATATAGAGACAAGGGTTGTGAAGGCTAGATCTACTCTCTTAATCTTAGGCTGGATAGCATACCAAATCCGAATATATACATTCACCCACACACTTTCCTTCATATGCACGCCTCTTACTTCATCTTTGGTTTGATAACTAAGATTCATCGGCATGCATGGTAAAAAGAGAAAAGAGGGAAAAAAGAACATACTGAACTACGGTGAAAGAGTTTGTGTAAATCATCGCTTAATCTATATTATATATATATATAATATATATATATATATATATATATATATATATATATATATATATATATATATATATATATATATGACGAGATGGGTTGGGTTGAGCTTCTGGAGCAGTGGACCACTGGTTCCTATCTTCAGAAAATTCCTGTGCTTGGTATGCTTCCAGCCAGGGCCCCACTGGGGTAAATAAAATAGCAAAACAGTGGTGGAACTGCCATCCAGGTGAGGGACTGCTCTGGGTCTGCTCCTTCAGTGTTCATGGTCATAATCCACTTAGTGAAAATGGCATTGTGGAGTGGGTCAGTCGGGGCATGTCTGGGAGCCTGGAGGCAGTTTCTGCCATGGCCATCCCTTTTTGGGTGCTTCCTCTGGAAGCGGGGCGTCAGATTTGATGATTGAGGATGAATGATGGGTTGCGTGTGAAGGGGATCTGCCGGGTGTGGGCCAATCGGCGCTCTGCAGATCCCCGTAATCTTGTGTTGACCTTTGACCGTTTTGGTGGGGTCGGTCCTCATGGTGTTAGTGAGCTGGGCCTATAATTAGGCCTTATAATTGGGGTTGGGTGTGAGAGGGATCTGCCTTGTGTGGGTCAATCAGCTTTCTGCAGACTCCAATTTTCTATGTTCTTATGTTCCTATATACACACACAAGTAATCCTCTAACTCTGAAATCTCCTAAGTCGAATACAATCTACAAGAGGTAGCAAGAATTAAAAATAAGTGACGTAATCTGATTTAAAGGGTTACAAAACTGGTCAGCGCAAAAACTAGCCGTATAAAGGTAATAAGTAACGTAACCCAAGTAAACCTCACTAAATCCAACATACAATGGTGTAATACAACCTAATGTAATATGCATTATCTTAAAATAATCTAACTTATATATACTGTATAATTTATACTATATATATATATATATATATATATATATATATATATATATATATATATATATATATATATATATATATATATTCAGTATATTCCGTTACTGTCTTGTTCTTGCATTATTATTCTTACCATATATAAAATATTTGACATGTAGTATATATACAAGTTCAGCATAATATGAACAATTCATAGAGTAATTTATAATAATTGATAAACATTTAGCACCGTACAGTTTCTAAATAAAACAACTTACATGAACTGTCTTTAAATTATTTTCTTGAGACCACTTCCGTCTAGATCGAGATATTGTTTAGATTTGTGTATTACACGTCTTTACCCTTTCTGTACAGGCGACGTCTTTTTAAATTTCTTTCTACATATATTTATATGATTGTTTGCAGTTTAGGAAGAACCTGTGATAGTAAAAAGGGTTAAATGAGGTATTTCGAAGCCCGTTAAGCGCTGGCAGCCCTTTTAATACTGAATAAAATAGTCTAATAGTAGCCAGCACAATGTTAAAAGGACGGCACTGGTACTGAACGTGGCTCTATTGTTGTACGAGGGCTACTTAGTATGTCGATGACCATCTCTCGCATAGAGGTATTTGTTTTGTTTATGACCTAAACTAGATATAAATAGTTATTTTTACTCATGAACACAACACATGATATCAATGATATCGTAATTTATATCCTATTGTATCAAGTTTCTATATCGGGAACAGCTTCAATAATCATTGCCATACATTATATTGAATACATGCAGCTCAGAGAAGTCAAGAGGGGTTGTTAGGCTCCATAAATCAAAATATTGATATCACTGGTAAATTGAAAATGTTGAACCTATACCGTAACTGTATTCATAATTTTGTTGTGTCACAGATCTTATACACTCATGTTGTATCAGCTATGAGTTATAATTGTGTTGTGTCACAGATCTTATACACTCATGTTGTATCAGCTATGAGTTATAATTGCAACTCAGAACAATAAAAGTAAAGCGTATTGGCTCTACAAACCAGTTTAAAGTTTCGAGAAAAAGTGAGCGTTTCCCCACTATTGTGACGTCACTGATGAACTTTCAGGCCTTGTGTAGAGCTTGTCTTGGTTCAGGCAAGGTTCAGGCACCCCCTTTTAAGGGCCTAGTGCTTGTTTTTTTAGGGCTACTTCTTAATTTATTTATTTAATTTTGAGTTTCTTCGCTAGACTACCATCAAGCTTAAACAAAATTCCCTTTGTATATTTGTACATTTTTCGGTAGAAAAATGTCCCGGCCGAAGGCCGGTTCCTTAAAAAATTACAGGCTCGCTATCGCTCGCCAGGAAAAATTCGACACCTAAATGGCACAAAAGATCTTAATATTGACAAAGTAATGGGGCGAAAGGTCTCAAAATCGCCAAACTATTGAACGAACGTCTTAAAAAGCAAAACTAATGGGTCTAAACATGAAGGAGAAGGGGGTCCAGAAAAAGCGAGTACTACCCCCTTAACGGAACCACTTTCACTACTCTGGATAATGAGGGGTAGGCTAAAAAGAATATCATCGGCATCCTAAATACCTTTTCTTATATAGTTAACATATAATTGGTAATACTAAACCAATTAAATATTTATTGACACATAAAAGTTTTCTCATTAATCATTGTATAACATAAACAAAATAATTATAGTTAAGTAACACCCCGTTCTTAACATTAATCATCAATTACAAACCCCAATGCACTTGAATAAACTAATGAAAGCATATGGTTCTCCCGGAATTCGAACTCGGGACACCACACCCAGAACATAAGCATCTAAGCCATTACACCACCAACACAGTTATGTAGGTGAACACATTATTTTCATATCATTAAGTCGTGCACAAGATCGAACACAACAAAATCGAATAACTGACTCGATTTATGTGATTGTTTTCATTAATATATACAGCACATTATTTCCTAAGATGCTCCTAGATTTCCGAAATAGTCTGATCTTTGCTTTGGTGTCCTGTGCTAAATTTATAGTGATATAGGAAAGGCTATGCAACTTGGGGCCTGTATTCACCTTTATTGTGCCATGAACCCACATTTTAACTCCTTCAGTACCGGAGATGTCTTTTATATCTTATATCAGCTTCATTTAGACGATTTGATGAAGCCTAGGAAGTATATATGGTAGCTAAAAGAATTAATTGTTATAGTATGTAGCCTTTTAACTAGTGAACGTCCTTCGTAAGCTGAATAAAATCGTCTAATAGTTGCCAGAATATAATATATAGGATGTGACCGGTACTACATGGGATAAACTGTGGAATCGAAACTGGCCATAATACTCGCGTCAGACCTTTATTTCACATCCATCCACTATTACCAGGGTGAATAAGGCAATTTGGTTTTGTCGCTTGTTTATGTATATATATATATATATATATATATATATATGTAAACATTAGCACTTGAAGGGCATGAAAGGTCGTAAAATCGTCAAACTAATGGGGGAGACTGTCATAAGACCTCAAAACTAATGGTGCTAACATGAGTGAGGAGGAAGTCCAGAAAACCCCTCTCAATCCCTGCATTGTTTACATATTCAAGTACCGGAGTTTACATCATCTCTGGCCGTTTTCTTTGTTGGGTCACTCGGTTATATGCAGAGCTTGCAAATGGTCCTCTCATTTTCACTTTTGTTTTCCATACTTGAAGCCATTAACTTAATGAACCTTAATCACCGCCCCACCCCCACCACCGCTAAAGGAAATGTTTGAAAGTGCGTAACTATATAAATTGTGGTACTTACTGGTTAATTAAAGAATTACCATGTAAACGCTCTCAAGAAATTTGCATTGCAGAACACTCTAGTTTGTATTAATCCCAAGTGAATACATTAAATATATATGAATGGATTTGAATTTCACTCCGTTAAATGAATAAATATATGGTTAGTTTTAGTATAAGCACGCCTTTTATCAACCCTTTCTGTACCGGTCACGTATTTTTTAATATATTCTAGCTATATTTATACGATTGTGTGTAGTTTAAGAAGGATCTGTGGTAGTAACAAGGGTTAAGCGAGATAGTTCGAAGCCTGTTAAGTGCTGGAGGTCCTTATGAAACCGACTAAAATCATCTAATAGTAGCCAGCATACAGTAAAAAAGACGACGCCGGTACAGAAGGGGTTAAGCCAGATGAAGGAGTCAGGAGCTCTGGGTTAAGGGGGAGATAGTAGCTTTTTATGGACCTCCTTCTTCCTCATGTTTAGCATATTCGTTTTGAGATTGTAAGATGTTCGTTCCATTAGACCACCCCATCTACGTATTGTGAAAAACCTGTTTTTCTCCGGCAAATTTGCCGGAGGATAACAGGTTTTTCACAATACGTAGACGGAGGTCTTTTAAAAAAAAAAAAAAAAAAAAAAAAAAAAAAAAAAACATTACTTTGTCAATATTAAGATCTTTCGTGCCAATTAGGCATCGATTTTTCCTGGCGAGCGATAGGGAGCCTGTAGTTATTTAAGGAACCGGCCTTCGGTCTGGAAATTTTTCTACCGAAAAATTTACAAATTTATCTTTAGAGGGTGTCTATGGGGTGCTATTTTAAGGGCTTGGGTATACCATTTCATTCAAGACCATTTAAATGTTGGAATATCTGTTTGCTTGATGGAGGTCTAGCGAGAAAACTAAAAAATACATATATACATAAATAAATATGTACACTCGACCAAGAAACAATCTTTACACTGATGAGCTGTAAATAATCTAATGTGATCGGAATTAATCGGGTGAAACATACGTCTGTGAGGTATTATCACAAGATTTCGACCCACTTCCAGAATGTTTAGAGCGTTAGTGTAAAGATTGTTTTGTGGTCGAGTGTACATAGATAAAAAACCAAGGGCCCCCCCCCCCCCCCCCCAATATGACAGCTGGAGAGAAAGGCTGACAACAATCTAACCTGACAATCGGTGAGTCAGGGTGTAGGACGAGAGATTTTCCATATTCAGTCTCATAACTAGATAAGTCCTTTGTTTTTAACCCCTTACAGCACCATGACTCCATTTTAACTTTTATTCTGGCTATATTGAGATGATTTTATGCAGTTTAAGAAGGACCTGTGTCATGAGGAGGGTTTATTGAGAACGTACTTACCCTTTTGAGTCGTAGAGGTACATTATTACTAAAGAAAATGCAGTTTAAGAAAGACCTATGATATGAAGAGGGCTTTATTGAGATCGTACTTACCCATTTGAGTCGTAGAGGTACATTATAAACTAAAGAAAATCATCGCATGGTAACCAGAATATGATGAACATTACGTAATGGTGGTGAAGGGGTTAATGCTTAATGTTGAATAATTTAAGGGAGGTCACCAACTTTTTTGTATCTTTCTTTCCTGTTCTCTCTTTCCCTGGCTTGTATCCATTCGGAACCATTCAGCCAACTGTTTTAAAACGTTTATCCCCATCTAGGTATCGATTTCTTCCTGGCGAGCAACAGCGAGCCATCATTGTATGGAGAAATCCAGCTTCGCCGAAGACATTTTTCTATCGAAAAATGTACAAATTTAGCTTGCTGTCAAAACAATATATATATATATATATATATATATATACTGTATATATGCAGGCTCGCTACCGCTCGCCAGGAAAATATTGACACCTGGATTGGGGAAAACGTCTTAAAACAGTAGGCTGAATGGGGCCGAATGGATACAAGCCAAAGAGAGAGGGAGAGATTTAGAAGATTTTGAAGAAAAATACGGTGGTAATTATTTAAACTTGATCGTAATATGATTCAGAGACATAGTGGTTTCATATTTTTCCATTAAGTATCGATAAATTAGCTGCTGAGGGATTCAAATTACCGTCAGATGAAATGAAACAGAGTATAGTATCCGATATATGCCTTCGTGTGACACCAAGCTCGCGGGTCAAGTGGATGGTAATTCATTCTATCT
Source organism: Lithodes maja (assembly GCA_037953745.1). Classification (NCBI taxonomy): domain Eukaryota; kingdom Metazoa; phylum Arthropoda; class Malacostraca; order Decapoda; family Lithodidae; genus Lithodes; species Lithodes maja. Next base: position 27,960 of record JBAKBP010018809.1, read on the forward strand.
GTGCTACATGTTAGCCAGGACTAATTATACACCTACTATAAGATCTTAAGGGGAGATGAGCCGTTTTTCTGGTCCCCCCTTCTTCCTTGTGTTTAGCCCCATTAGTTTTCAGATTTTATGACGTTCGGCCCATTTGCTTGTCGACCTTTCGCCCCTTTTTGTCAATATTAAGACTTCGTGCTATTTCTGTGTCGATTTTTTCCTGGCGAATGATAGTGAGCCTGTTGGGATATTTTTCTACCGACAAATTTACAAATAACTAGATAACTAGGCTGGAACTTAGATGATAGCGGTCTCCGGCTGGGAAATTTTTGTTTATTGAAAAATATGCACAATTAGCTTGGGTGAGCATTATTTTGTCTTTTGTTTGAAGCGAGTCTGGGAAGGTGCTTTTGTTAATTTTGATGTGAGTATCCTGAGTTCGAGTCCTCGGAGTGCCACCTGTATTTTTTTATTGCATTAATTGAGTTTAGATGTGAAGTTGGTTGGTGTAAAAAACATAATAATCCTATAACTAGAGTGAATTGCACGAATGTGGCAAACACAAGCAAAATCCTCAACTACAATACAAAAAAAAATCCTAATAACTCCCAAGAGGTGGAGGAGATAGTGATTACCATTCCATTCCTTTCCTATTCTGTTGGTGACATAGTTACCAACATAATAGGAAAGTGGTGGTGCATGGTATGACTCTGATCAGTGTTGACTACAATATATATAATTATATATATATACAGTACACAGGTATATATATATATATATATATTTTTTTTTTTTTTTTTTTTTTTTTATATAATTTATAATTTATAATTTTTTATAATTTATAATAATATTTAATAATGTATCCCCCGGTGTAAACAAAAACCCAGTGGGGTCTACCTCAGGCACGCTCAAAAATACTGCTACACCTCCATCATTTTAAACATGGCAATCTCTCTAGTAAAAATATAATGAAATGTTATAAACTTATGCACAAATTTTATATATTCAAGTTATATAGTTATGTTAATAACTATATGTGTTATATCAAGAGGTTAACCAAACTCAACTTTCGACACGAGAGTGATTGTACAGTCGCGTTAATAAGTGATTACTCGGCACCAAGTATGTTTTGATCAATAATTGGTATCAGCAATATATAAGCTTCATTTCTTCATACCGAGTGAAATATACAAACATGTTCCTACACTTACCCACCCTATTCAACATCGGACAGACATAAATACAGCACAGAGCGAGCCAAACGTAATGACAGCTGGGACATGACTGTTAGCGCCACCGTGCACACGCAAATCACTGCGTTTTTTTATTTATTTATTTATTTATTTATTTATTTATTTATTTTTTGTGTTTTTTTAGGGTAAAGAGCGTGTGTTGTGGAGTCCAGTATAAATTCCCATACGTTGTTGGATTAATAGAGGTGCTCGCGTTAAGCCGGAGTCACACGAGACCTCTTTCCAGCAATTTTTACGGGCAATTTGGTCTGGAAGGATACAAAATTACACTTTATCAGAATTCAGTCGCCTAACATAATCTACCTTCAGTCTAGTTCCCGATTCCAGTGAGAAAAAGGCCCCCCAAAATACGAGAACAAAACTTGCTCATGGAAAATTGACGGAAAAAGCGCTCGTGTGACTCCGGCTTTAGTCACGTTAGCCAATATTTATGTTCGAATCCTACAATAGATGGCTAGAAATGGGGCATCCTGACGATCGAACAAGTTGCATTCAAAATATTCAGTTTATATTAATTTGTGATCTTGCATTGCCTCTATGGACAAATGTGAGATTTTGGATAGTCTCGATGACTCGTTTCAACTCATTAATCACGCAGTTCGAATTCACAACTTGGGGCACACCATTTAAGGGGGTACTACTCGCTACCCCCTTCTCCCTCATGTTTAGCATATTAGTTTTGAGGTTTTAATTAAAACGTTCGTTCTGTTAGTTTGGCGATTTTGTTGCCAATATTAAGACCTTCTGTGTCCTTTAGATGTCGATTTTTTCCTGGCGAGCGATAGCGAACCGGGAAATTTTTCTATCGAAAAATTTACAAATTTATCTTGAAAGGGGGTCTAGGGGGCGTTTTTCTAAGCTTGATGGAGGTCTAGCGAGGAAACTCAAAAATAAATTAATAGATAAATATATCTACCAAAAACCAAGCAGTACTCCCTTAATTAAGGCTTGGGGTAATCGAGAATATTTGCGAGTCAAATTTTATACACCTCCCAAAGTTGTCATTACTAGAATTAAGGGGGTCACCGCTTTTTTTTTTTATCTTTCTCTCCTTTTCTCTCTTTCCTTGGCTTGTATCAGTTCGGCCCCATTCAGCCAACTGTTTTAAGACGTTTATTTCCATCCAGGTGTCGATTTTTTCCTGGCGAGTCATAGCGAGCCAGCATTGTATGGAGAAATCCAGCTTCGCCGGAGAAATGTTTCTATTGAAAAATTTACAAATTTAGCTTGCTCTCAAAATAAAAATATATATATGCTGGCTCGCTACCGCTCACCAGGAAAATATTGACACCTGGATGGGGGTAAACGTCTTAAAATAGTAGGTTGAATGGGGCCAAATGGATACAAGCCAAAGAGAGAGGAAGAGAAAGATAAAAAAAAGCGAGGTGGGTCCCCTTAGCCCCTTCCATACCGGCGGCGTCTATTTATTTATATTCTAGCTATATTTAGACGATATAGTGCAGTTTAAGAAGGGTCTGTGGTAGTAAAAAAGGGTTAATTGAGATAATTCGGAGCCTGTTAATTGCTGGAGGTCCTTTTGAAATTGACTACAAATCGTGTAATAATAGCCAGCATAAAGTTAAAAGACGTCTCCGGTACAGAAGGGGTTAATGAGCCCCTGTGTGTGAATCAAACCCTGGTGTAATGTACCTCTGCCACCTCTGAGCCTTGACTTTGGTAGAAGAAAACAAGAAAAAGGGCTAGATCATGGGAGACTCCTACCAAAAAAATAAGAGAGAGAGAGAGAGAGAGTACAAAGGAGTACAAAGGAAATCAAGCAACAACATATCTAGTGACCCTTCTAGGTTGCTTGTCCTCCAAAACACTGAGGATCAAGTGTCCAAACAGTGGTTTAGAGTGGGTAAGGGAACATTGGAAAGGGAATTACTGCCCTGGAACTAATGTCCGTGGCAGGATTAGGAAGTTAGTAGTGGACAGATGGGTTAGTAACTGAGGGGGGGATCAAATAAAGTTATTCATTTACAAACGCAGTCAGTCGCGGGTTTGATGCGAGATATTTGTCTAGGCGGAGTTTAAATGAATCAACGGTGATGCAGTCTATAACGTTTCGGGGAAGCCCATTCCACAAGTTGACAACTCGATTGAAGAAGAAATTCTTAGATTCGTGTGAGTTAAAAGATTTACCAATAATTTTGCAACCGTTTCCCCGCGTGTAATTAGATTGGTCGATAGTGAAGTACTTACTAGAGTTCATATTGTCGATGCCTTTGATGATTTTGAACACTTGAATTAAGTCACCTCTTAATCTGCGCTGGGTTAAAGGAAATAGATTTAATTCTCTAAGACGCTCTTCGTATGGTTTGTTCTTTAGGCTAGGTATCATTTTGGTAACTCTACGTTGAACTCGTTCTAGCTTGTTTATATCTTTTTGGTAATAAGGGCACCAGGATTGAACGCAGTATTCCAGAAGAGGGCGGACTAAGGAATTGAAAAGGGTTAGGATAACTTCTTTGGATTTATGCTCAAATGACCTGCCTATAAAGCCAATTATTTTGTTTGCCTTCTTAACAACTTCTGAACATTGTTGACTCGGTTTTAGGTTACTCGATATTGTTACTCCCAGATCAATTTCTCTGTTTACATTCTTAAGCTGAGTGCCATTCATCGAATAGTTTGCTTTCTCATTTAGGTATCCGATATGTAGTACTTTACATTTATCCGCATTGAAATTCATTTGCCAAATTTGGGCCCAACATGACAATTTATCTAGATTGTGTTGCATATCATCAACTTGTTCTTTTGAGAGTACGCTATTTGCAATTTTTGTATCGTCAGCAAATTTTGAGATTGTACAGGTGAGACCCTCATCTATGTCGTTGATGTAAATTAGAAAGAGAATTGGTCCTAGTACCGATCCCTGGGGTACCCCGCTACTTACATTGGTCCATTTAGATGCCTTACCGTTTATGACTACTCTTTGCTTTCTGTCGCTGAGCCAATTTTCTATCCATTTCAACACACCGTCTTGTATTCCATGCGCTTTTAGTTTTAGCAGTAAACGTTTGTGGGGAACTTTGTCAAAGGCCTTTTGAAAATCAAGGTATATAATATCTACAGCTTTACTCTCATCGTAGAGATTGAGGATATCGTGGAAGAAGTCTAAGAGGTTTGTTAAACAGGAACGTTTTTTACGAAAGCCGTGTTGAGTATCTTTAAGTATGTTATTTTCCTCTAAGTGATTTACGAGTCTGTCTCGTATGACCGTTTCTAGCATTTTACATACAACTGAGGTTAAGCTAATTGGACGATAGTTACTGGGTAGGGATTTGCTGCCTTTTTTTAATATCGGTGTTACGTTGGCTAGCTTCCACTGATCGGGCATAGTTCCAGACTGCAAGGATTTATTGAATAGTAATGTCAGTGGTTTGGAGAGCTCATCCTTAGCTTCCTTTAGAACTCTAGGCGAGATTGTATCAGGTCCAGGCGTTTTATTTACCTTGAGTTTATCTAAACAATTCAATACTTCTCTCTCTGTAACGGTGATATTGCTTAGAACATCTGAATTATCAATCTGAATCGGCGATGGTGTAGGGATATCACTGAGGTCTTCTGTCGTAAAAACTGATGCAAAGAAGGTATTGAGGGCATTACTCATTTGTACTTCGTCTTTGGTGTATTCTCCATTTTCATCGACTAACGGTCCAACAGTTGAAGTAACTACTTTTTTCTTTCTGATATAACTATAGAATTCTTTCGGGTTTGTTTTACTTTGATTCGCAATATGTAACTCTAAGGTCTTTTTACTTTGCTTAATTAACTTTTTGGCTTTGCGTCGTAGCTCTACAAATTTCAGCCGTTCTTCGTCATTTTGTGAGGATTTTAATCTATCATTAGCAAATTTTTTAGCAAGCAGGCAGTTTGAAATATCTTTATTCCACCATTTGGGCTTATTATTATGGCCTGGACGCCGTATTTTCGATGGTATGCAGTCTTGCACTGCTTTTAGGTAAGTGGCTTCGAATAACTTCCAAGATGTATTTATGTCGTTATTGTGAATTAAAAAGCTCCAGTCAGTTTCTTTAAACATAGCTCTAAGTTTATGGAAGTTTGCTTTCTTGAAATTAGGGACTTTTTCGATGCTACTATTTGGTTCGTTACTAGTAAACTTTAAAGTGAAAGTTATCGTACGATGGTCGCTGTTACTGAATTCATCACCAACATTCAAATTCTCTATTAATTCTTCTTTTGTTGCAAGTACAATGTCAAGAACGTTATTACCACGGGTTGGCGTTCGAACAAATTGATAAAGCGAATTCTCTTGCAAGTTCGTATACAAGTCATGTCCGGAGTGTGAAGTAAGAGTATCGCCCCACTTGATCACAGGTAAATTAAAGTCGCCAAAAATTACGGTATCTTGTGAGTTACTTACATCTGCAATTTGTTCGTAAATTTCTCGGTCAGTTTGCACTGATTGAGCTGGAGGTCTGTATATTAATGCAAGTATTATTTTTGTACCTTTATTATTCTTTATTAGCACAAAAGATGCGTCGACGTTCACAATTTGAGGTTTTGACAAGAGGGTAGGGTTAAGACTTTCTTTGATATAAAGTAAAACGCCACCTCCATTTCGATTTATTCGGCTTTTCTCAAACATTACATAACCGGGAAGTGAATACTCTGCTAAAAAGTCTCTATCTTCTGTATTGAGCCAAGATTCTGTTATGCCAATCACATCATAATTTTCTGTAAACACTAGCTCCTCTAAATCTGAAAATTTATTGCGTATGCTACGAGCGTTTGCATAGAAAACCTTTAAATTATTTATTTTAGAACTCACGGAACACTCTTTAATAATATTTTTGGTTCTTGTCGGATCTACATTTATGTTCATGGCTGTCCTCGGTCCTCGCTGTCTTCGGTCCTTATCGCTGGTGGTCCTCGGTTGCCTCTGTTTTTTTCTTGGCGTTGGATGATTTATGTCACTGCTGCTTCTTCTCGGATGGCGTTTTTTGATCCATGGCTGCGGACTGCTTCGTGTAGGAGACGACCCATGCGTGCTGAACCCACAGGGTTTAGATGAGTGCCATCCTTGCGGAACAGATTAGGCTGGTTGTAGAAGTTGTCCCAGAGGTTGATGAATTCAACTTCTTCCCTCAGACACAAATATTTTAGTCGGCTATTTGTGCTGAAGGCCTTGTCGTAGAATTTGTCAGGTGCGTCGATCTTGGGGAGAATGCCTGAGATGATGATATTCCTTGACTTGTTTTTGTAGTGCTGGATCATCTTGCGATATTTCTCCATCAACTCTTCGGATCTGGTGCGCATGACGTCATTTGAACCAGCATGGATGACAAAAAGGGTATTTTCATTTGCATCCTTTGTGGTATCTTCGAAGGCTTCCACAATGTCGTCCAGTCCAGCTCCTGGGATGCAAAATCTTTTTCGTTGATTTGGGACTCTGTCGCAGAACTCTTCGACCTGTCCTCGTAGGATGGAATCCCCAACAAGCCTGGTCTCCTCTGGTTCGTCTTCCATCTCTACCAATATCTCAAATCTGTTTGACATTGTGACTGGTAGATGAGACCTTTTCTGCGTTGGCCGTGCACCGTTCCTCACTGGTGTAAATCCGGAAACCTGTGGTGGCGGGACTCTACGTACAGGTCGGGGAGAGGAGTGGTTAGAACGGGGGCGAGGGGTTGGTACTGTTCGTGCTAGCAGGCTTCTTGCACGAGGAGTGGGGGAGAGACTAAGGTGAACAGGGCGGCTGTCCTGGTTTGATGTCGGCTCAGGTTCGTCAGAAGCATCTGCTGCAGTGTCTACTGCAGGTGTTGGATTGTTGGCAGATGACGTTGGGGCGGTGGTGGATGCTGGATTTGAAACAATTGGAGTTAGTGATACTCCAACGTTGAGTGTTACAAACTCTTGGAGTGATTCCAGCTTCCTGGTGAGGGCGTTGATCTTGTTGTGGGCTTCATCCAATTTTGCTGTCAAATCCTCTCGTTGCTGGCAGAGTCGGCAGACTTGTGGATCGACAGGAGCAAACATGGAAGCACCAAACCTACCGGCGCAGTTCGTACAGGCACGAGGCATGGTGACGATCACTTTCTTCAGATCACTTCACTCACTTAAAAACACTTAACTCACTTTAAAAACACTAAACTCACTTTAAAAACACTTCACTCCCTTCAGGTCGCTTCACTTACTTAAATAGGCCTAACCGAAAACAAAAATGTTGAAATACACACAAATAGGTTATCAGCGGTGATAGCCTAACCGAAAATTAAAACAAAACTAAATTAAATTTGAATACGCAGTGATAGCTGAACCGAATTTTTTTTTATGTTTATTTAAACAGAAATAGGCCACCAGGGGTTATAGCCTATCCTAACCGAAAACAAAAATTATGAAATAACGGTAAGCAGAAATAGGCCACCAGCGGTGATAGCCTAACTGAAAATTTAAAAATTGAAGTACGCAGAAATAGGCCACCAGGGATGATAGCCTAGACTAACCGAAAACAAAAATAACTGAAAACCAAAATTATGAAATACCGGTACGCAGAAATAGGCCACCAGCGGTGATAGCCTAGACTAACCGAAAACAAAAATAACCGAAAACAAAATTATGAAATACCGGTACGCAGAAATAGGCCACCAGCGGTGATAGCCTAACTGAAAATTAAAAAATTGAAGTACGCAGAAATAGGCCACCAGGGATGATAGCCTAGACTAACCGAAAACAAAAATAACCGAAAACAAAAATTATGAAATACCGGTACGCAGAAATAGGCCACCAGCGGTGATAGCCTAACTGAAAATTTAAAAATTGAAGTACCGTACGCAGAAATAGGCCACCAGGGATGATAGCCTAGACTAACCGAAAACAAAAATAACCATAAACAAAAAAGTATGAAATATGCAGAAGTAGGCTACCAGGGGTGATAACCTACCTAAAAAAGCAAAACAAATATATATATATATAATAGAATATGTGACTAAATATACAATTCACCAAATAGAGATTATATAAAAATAAAGTGTAACTGCACACAAGGGGTTAATATACTGTATCAACAGATGGCGCTGGTGTCACTGTAGGCTAGTCAAGCAGGATTATATTTAGAAAAACAAAGTTATCAGTCAAAGGTTACTACAAGATCATGCAAGCAACAACTAAAATTACAGATTTATATATAGCTACAGTAGGATACTGAATACGATACCTACTAGAGTTAATAAGAAAATACAAAGCTAGGTCGATTAGAGGTGCGCGTGCGTCGTCTGCTACAAGCTAGGATAACAAATGTAAACAACAATGTTTATCAGTCAGAAAAGCAATAAAATAACATGCACGGCAACTACAGAACTATGTGGAGGTTAAACAAGCACTTAACTACTGTTCATGCAATGAATAAAGGGAATTGGGATATGAAATACTCAAATTAGGATCGAGTTTTCTCAGTGGCGATGCGGAGCTGTTGGCGATGCTAAAGCCGGCGGGTGAATGGAGAGAGAGAGAGAGAGAGAGAGAGAGAGAGAGAGAGAGAGAGAGAGAGAGAGAGAGAGAGAGAGAGAGATTAACCAAACTCCCGAAGTATTAAATATATCCCCGTAAATAAATATCTCAACCCGTGATATAGCGTAGTTGTGCCCACCTGTGATCCTTGACTCCTCGAGAATATAGAAAGTGGGTAGCTGGATCCTGCGAGACTCCCCCACAAAAACTCACTTGAGGGTTGCTGCCTTCCACTTTTACTGGTCAGGCATCCCTCCTCCTCCTCCTCCTCATCCTGCACTCCTACACTTAACATTTTCTGTATTATTGATACGTTTGTTTTACTATATGTTTTATTTTTAGATGGATGATGTTGTTATTCTTGTAACATCATTGATTTCTTTATCTATCGCCTAATCCTCCGTTATAGTATCTATTTTTTCTTTTTCTTTTTTACTATTCCGATCCCTCCAGTTTACTTCGCTTCACTGATCATTTCTCAATTTATGATAAGTATTAATATTCTTATTTTTGATGACTTCATTTCTGAGGTTATATACTTTGTGTCAAGTCCTCTATTTTTGTTATTATGTTTAGTACCCTTTTGCTATTTCTTAATTTTCCCTTCCTCGGCTTCTAAGATTTACAAGTTATCACTTTTATAAGTTTCTTTGTGTCATATACAGTATATATATATATATATATATATATATATATATATATATATTTTCTTAGGTTCGTCTTTTTCCAAAAGCCATAATTTCTTATTCTTTTATCAATTTATTTATTTCTGAATTACTAAAAATGTATGTTTGTTGACATAAAGAGCGACCATTTCGTAATTATGTTCAGCTATCACATTTCGTAACTTTCGGTAACACAGGGAAGGTTATATTATATCTTACCTGCTGGATATTATTTTAGGTTATTCAGTTGTATCATGAATTCTAATTAGTTTCCCCTTTGTGGTTAACGTTTTTTTTCCGTTTATTAAATAATTATAATTATATATACTGCATCTTTTTGTCAGTTCTTGGGAATTTCGCTTTTATACTGTTTATTGCGTATCTGTCGTGCTTACATTTGTTTGTATGTTTGAATTAACAGTCAACATACAGTATACTGCAGTATCAGTTTATGTTTTATGTACAATTTAATTTAATAATTTCTATTATTGTTGTTGAAAATATTGTATTATTATTATTATTATTATTATTATTATTATTATTATCATTTACATATTATTATTTTATTTTTTTGTTTTATTTATTTATTTATTTATTTTTCTCGGAGACGGCGCCCTCAATAATTTACTAGTCATTATTTGTTTACGAAGATTTCATCCTAATCTTATTATTTAGTTCTTAGAGCCCTAGAAGTAGATTATTTAGTTCTTAGAGCCCTAGAAGTAGATTATTTAGTTCTTAGAGCCCTAGAAGTAGATTATTTAGTTCTTAGAGCCCTAGAAGTAGATTATTTAGTTCTTAGAGCCCTAGAAGTAGATTATTTAGTTCTTAGAGCCCTAGAAGTAGATTATTTAGTTCTTAGAGCCCTAGAAGTAGATTATAAGCTAAAGAAAATCGTCTAATGGTAATCGGAATAATACAAAAAATACGTCATCGTGGTGATAGAGTTAAGGGGAGATGGGACGTTTTTCGAGATCCCCTTCTCCCTCATGCTTAGCACCATTAGTTTTCAGACTTTTGAAGTTTGCTCCATTAGTTTGTCGATTTTAAGACCTTTCGCCCCATTTCTTAGTCAATATTCAGACCTTTTGTGCTATTTAGGTGTCGATTTTTTGTCCTGGTGAACGATAGTGAGCCTGTAATTTTGGAAGAAGCTGTCTTTGGCCGGGACATTTTTCTACCGAAAAATGTACATATTAATCTAAAAGGGGGATCTAATGGATGTTTTATTTAAGTTTGATAGAGGTCTTCGGAGGAAACTAATATAATAATAAATATATGAAATAATCGACCAAAAAATGAACCCTCCCCCCTTCAATCTATTTTAGGGTAATAAGGCGGTGACAGTAAGCTACGTGGTTTATATAGAGGTGGGCAAATATTCATAGTACAGTCGCGCTATTAAGTGATGTCGCGGCACCAAGTATGTTTTGATCATTAATTGGTATCAGCAATGTTTACTCATGATTTCTTCTTTTTGAGTGAGATATACCAACATGTTCCTACACTTACCCTCCCTATTCAACATCTGACAGACATTAATATAGCACAGAGCTAGTTAAACGTAACGACAGCTGGGACATGACTTATTAGTGCGACCGTACTAACAGGGCGTAATATATACCCGTACTGTACTTCAATGAACCTCTAAGCCAAGTGAGTTGGGATTTTTTTTTTCTCTTTGTCTCCTTTGTATTCGAATGTCCTATCACACAATTCTGCGGACAACTGTACCTTATTGTGGTTACCTTTATCCTAGTGAACTGCGTCGCTATCACTATTGTCAACTACAGTAGCTCATAAAGTTTAGATTTTCACTATGATTAATCCATAATGTCTAACTAATGAATTGCTTTTGTAATTCTTCAACAGACAATTATGATGTACAGTATTGGTGTTAGCATATACCGGTACAGTATTGGTGTTAGCATATACCGGTACAGTATTGGTGTTAGCATATACCGGTACAGTATTGGTGTTAGCATATACCGGTACAAATTGCTTTTGTAATTCTTCAACAGACAATTATGATGTATTGGTGTTAGCATATACCGGTACAGTATTGGTGTTAGCATATACCGGTACAGTATTGGTGTTAGCATATACCGGTACAGTATTGGTGTTAGCATATACCGGTACAGTATTGGTGTTAGCATATACCGGTACAAATTGCTTTTGTAATTCTTCAACAGACAATTATGATGTATTGGCGTTAGCATATACCGGTACAGTATTGGCGTTAGCATATACCGGTACAGTATTGGCGTTAGCATATACCGGTACAGTATTGGTGTTAGCATATACCGGTACAGTATTGGCGTTAGCATATACCGGTACAGTATTGGCGTTAGCATATACCGGTACAGTATTGGCGTTAGCATATACCGGTACAGTATTGGCGTTAGCATATACCGGTACAAATTTCCTCCATATTGCAAAGTTTAAACTTTAAAGGAATATAATAAATAATGAAAAAAACATGGGAGTCCCACGAACGTTGAATGACTTAAGGGGGGTGACTTGCTTTTTTCTCTTTCTTGGTTGTATCCATTCGGCCCCATTCAGCCTACTGTTTTAAGACATTTTATCACATCCAGGAGTCCATACTTTTCCTGACGAGCGATAGCGAGCCAGGATTTTATGGAGAAATCTGGCTTCGCCGGAGACATTTTTCTATCGAAAAATGTACAAATTTAAACAGCTGTCTTAACTCATCCAAAATATGGTGGCTCGCTATCGCTCACCAGGTATAAATTGACACCTGGATGGGCATAAACGTCTTTAAACAGTAGGCTGAATGGGGCCGAATGGATACAACCCAGAGAGAGAGAAAAAAAGCAGGTCAGCCCCCTTAACACTAGTGACATTACCTCTTTCATTACGATATTCTCATTATTAGTTTAAACTGACTTACACAAGACTATTTGACTATTCACACATATTCTATTTACTATTTACTGTTAGGAAGAACCCGTTAATTCACACATATTCTTCCTAAACCGCATAAATTCCGTCGAGATAATATTATAGCCGCGGTGAAATGAATAATTATGCTATCGTGTTAGTGAAAGGTTCAGGAAAAACAAGTAAAGTCATAGGCCTATAGAGAGATATTTGATTAGGCTTATACTTTTCAGAACATGTTTAGCTCATCAGTAGTAAATACCCACAGAGTTATATTGTGGTGGAGAGAGAGAGAGAGAGAGAGAGAGAGAGAGAGAGAGAGAGAGAGAGAGAGAGAGAGAGAGAGAGAGAGAGAGAGAGAGAGATAAGCTTAGATTAGGCTTGGGCAAGTCAGAACATGTTACCTCATCAGCACCAGTTAGCTAAGCCATGATCGGACAAAGGAATAAAAAGACAAAGAGAGTGAGAGAGAGAGAGAGAGAGAGAGAGAGAGAGAGAGAGAGAGAGAGAGAGAGAGAGATAGAGAGTTACAAGGAGTTACAAGGAGTTACAAGGAATAGTTAGTATTTCAGAGACCTTGCAGTCCATTCCAAGGAGATACTCGAAGTGGAAGGAGAGAAACTGTTTAGTGTACTACACTCATTCCAGAGTGTGCAAAATACTATCTACTCTCTTCTTGAACTGCTCTACTGAAGAACTGTTTACAACTTCGGAGGGAAGTATTTTCCAGGTAGAACAGATCTTATATGAGAACAAATTTCCACAAATGCTAGTGTTGAACCTTTTCAATCCTTTTTTCCAGCCATGGTCGCGTGTTGTATTCATATTGAGGCTAAACATGCTGGTATAATCCACATTGTCAAACCCATTAAGTATTTTAAATACTTCATGAGCTGACCTCGTAGTCTGCGTGTCTCCAACGAAAAGAGATCAAGAGCTCTCAACCGGATTCCATCCTACGAGGACAGGTCGAAGAGTTCTGCGACAGAGTCCCAAATCGACGAAAAAGATTTTGCATCCCAGGAGCTGGACTGGACGACATTGTGGAAGCCTTCGAAGATACCACAAAGGATGCAAACGAAAATACCCTTTTTGTCATCCATGCTGGTTCAAATGACGTCATGCGCACCAGATCCGAAGAGGTGATGAAGAAATATCGCAAGATGATCCAGCACTACAAAAACAAGTCAAGGAATATCATCATCTCAGGCATTCTCCCCAAGATCGACGCACATGACAAATTCTACGACAAGGCCTTCAGCACAAATAGCCGACTAAAATATGTGTGTCTGAAGGAAGAAGTTGAATTCATCAACCTCTGGGACAATTTCTATAACCAGCCTACTCTGTTCCGCAAGGATGGCACTCATCTAAACCCTGTGGGTTCAGCACGCATGGGTCGTCTCCTACACGAAGCAGTCCGCAGCCATGGATCAAAAAACGCCATCCGAGAAGAAGCAGCAGTGACATAAATCATCCAACGCCAAGCAAAAAACAGAGGCAACCGAGGACCACCAGCGATAAGGACTGAAGACAGCGAGGACCGAGGACAGCCATGAACATAAATGTAGATCCGACAAGAACCAAAAATATTATTAAAGAGCGTTCCGTGAGTTCTAAAATAACAAATTTAAAGGTTTTCTATGCAAACGCTCGTAGCATACGCAATACATTTTCAGATTTAGAGGAGCTAGTGTTTACAGAAAATTATGATGTGATTGGCATAACAGAATCTTGGCTCAATACAGAAGATAGAGACTTTTTAGCGGAGTATTCACTTCCCGGTTATGTAATGTTTGAGAAAAGCAGAATAAATCGCAATGGAAGTGGCATTTTACTTTATATCAAAGAAAGTCTTAATCCTACCCTCTTGTCAAAACCTCAAATTGTGAACGTCGACACATCTTTTGTGCTAATAAAGAATAATAAAGGTACAAAAATAACACTTGCGTTAATATACAGACCTCCAGCTCAATCAGTGCAAACTGACCGAGAAATTTACGAACAAATTGCAGATGTAAGTAACTCACAAGATACCGTAATTTTTGGCGACTTTAATTTACCTGTGACCAAGTGGGGCAATACTCTTACTTCACACTCCGGACATGACTTGTATACGAACTTGCAAGAGAGTTCACTTTATCAATTTGTTCAAACGCCGACCCGTGGTAATAACGTTCTTGACATTGTACTTGCAACAAAAGAAGAATTAATAGAGAATTTGAATGTTGGTGATGAATTCAGTAACAGCGACCATCGTACGATAACTTTCACTTTAAAGTTTACTAGTAACGAACCAAATAGTAGCATCGAAAAAATCTGTAATTTCAAGAAAGCAAACTTCCATAAACTTAGAGCTATGTTTAAAGAAACTGACGGGAGCTTTTTAATTAACAATAACGACATAAATACATCTTGGAAGTTATTTGAAACCACTTACCTAAAAGCAGTGCAAGACTGCATACCATCGAAAATACACGGCGTCCAGGCCATAATAATAAGCCGAAATGGTGGAATAAAGATATTTCAAACTGCCTGCTTGCTAAAAAAATTGCTAATGATAGATTAAAATCCTCACAAAATGACGAAGAACGGGTGAAATTTGTAGAGCTACGACGCAAAGCCAAAAAGTTAATTAAACAAAGTAAAAAGACCTTAGAGTTACATATTGCGATCAAAGTAAAACAAACTCGAAAGAATTCTATAGTTATATCAGAAAGAAAAAAGTAGTTACTTCAACTGTTGGACCGTTAGTCGATGAAAATGGAGAATACACCAAAGACGAAGTACAAATGAGTAATGCCCTCAATACCTTCTTTGCATCAGTTTTTACAACAGAAGACCTCAGTGATATCCCTACACCATCGCCGATTCAGATTGATAATTCAGATGTTCTAAGCAATATCACCGTTACAGAGAGAGAAGTATTGAATTGTTTAGATAAACTCAAGGTAAATAAAACGCCTGGACCTGATACAATCTCGCCTAGAGTTCTAAAGGAAGCTAAGGATGAGCTCTCCAAACCACTGACATTACTATTCAATAAATCCTTGCAGTCTGGAACTATGCCTGATCAGTGGAAGCTAGCCAACGTAACACAGATATTTAAAAAAGGCAGCAAATCCCTACCCAGTAACTATCGTCTAATTACCTTAACCTCAGTTGTATGTAAAATGCTAAAAACGGTCATAAGAGACAGACTCGTAAATCACTTAGAGGAAAATAACATACTTAAAGATACTCAACACGGCTTTCGTAAAAAAAGTTCCTGTTTAACAAACCTCTTAGACTTCTTCCACGATATCCTCAACCTCTACGATGAGAGTAAAGCTGTAGATATTATATACCTTGATTTTCAAAAGGCCTTTGACAAAGTTCCCCACAAACGTTTACTGCTAAAACTAAAAGCGCATGGAATACAAGCCGGTGTGTTGAAATGGATATAAAATTGGCTCAGCGACAGAAAGCAAAGAGTAGTCATAAATGGTAAGGCATCTAAATGGACCAATGTAAGTAGCGGGGTACCCCAGGGATCGGTACTAGGACCAATTCTCTTTCTAATTTACATCAACGACATAGATGAGGGTCTCACCTGTACAATCTCAAAATTTGCTGACGATACAAAAATTGCAAATAGCGTACTCTCAAAAGAACAAGTTGATGATATGCAACACAATCTAGATAAATTGTCATGTTGGGCCCAAATTTGGCAAATGAGTTTCAATGCGGATAAATGTAAAGTACTACATATCGGATACCTAAATGAGAAAGCAAACTATTCGATGAATGGCACTCAGCTTAAGAATGTAAACAGAGAAATTGATCTGGGAGTAACAATATCGAGTAACCTAAAACCGAGTCAACAATGTTCAGAAGTTGTTAAGAAGGCAAACAAAATAATTGGCTTTATAGGCAGGTCATTTGAGCATAAATCCAAAGAAGTTATCCTAACCCTTTACAATTCCTTAGTCCGCCCTCTTCTGGAATACTGCGTTCAATCCTGGTGCCCTTATTACCAAAAAGATATAAACAAGCTAGAACGAGTTCAACGTAGAGTTACCAAAATGATACCTAGCCTAAAGAACAAACCATACGAAGAGCTAGCGTCTTAGAGAATTAAATCTATTTCCTTTAACCCAGTGCAGATTAAGAGGTGACTTAATTCAAGTGTTCAAAATCATCAAAGGCATTGACAATATGAACTGTAGTAAGTACTTCACTATCGACCAATCTAATTACACGCGGGGAAACGGTTGCAAAATTATTGGTAAATCTTTTAACTCACACGAATCTAAGAATTTCTTCTTCAATCGAGTTGCCAACTTGTGGAATGGGCTTCCCCGAGACGTTATAGACTGCAGCACCGTTGATTCATTTAAACTCCGCCTAGACAAATATCTCGCATCAAACCCGCGACTGACTGCGTTTGTAAATGAATAACTTTATTTTAACCCCCCTCAGTTACTAACCCATCTGTCCCCTACTAACTTCCTAATCCTGCCACGGACATTAGTTCCTGGGCAGTAATTCCCTTTCCAATGTTCCCTTACCCACTCTAAACCACTGTTTGGACACTTGATCCTCAGTGTTTTGGAGGACAAGCAGCCTAGAAGGGTCACTAGATCTGTTGTTGCTTGATTTCCTTTGTACTCCTTTGTACTCATAGCTCAGTCTTCTAAGCAATTGAATAAGCTTTGTAGCCCTAGCTTGTACTCTTTCCAGTCGTTCTATATCTTCCCTGAGTGCTGGAGACCAGAATTGAACAGCATACTCCAGGAGAGGCCGTTTCAAAGTGTTGTAAAGTGCGAGGACTATTTCCTTATTTCTATACTTAAACTGCCCCTTTCTGAGCTTTCTTTTGTACTTCAATGCACTGCTTGGAATACCTTAGGTCACTGCTAATCAGAACACCCAAATTCTTTTCCAAGTCAGTCACCTCCAGAGGCATTCCCAATAGCGAATAGCCTGACTTGGGGTTTGCTTGGCCGATATGCATCACCTTGCACTTTTCCAAGTTAAGAGGCATCTGCCATGTCTACGACCATTCCCCTAGTTTGTTGAGGTCCATCCTGAGCTGTTCAACCCCTTTGAGGTCTTTCACATTCATTCCAAGCTTTATGTCATATGCAAACTTGGAAATCACACTCAACAGACCAGTATCTATGTCATTGACATATATGATAAAAACAGAAGTCGGCCAAGGACAGATCCCTGTGGAACTCCAGAAGTGACTGCAGTCCACTCAGAAGAAACACCATTTATTACCACTCATTGTTGTCTGCAATGAGGAACTTTGTCAAAAGCTTATTGAAAATCTAAGTAAAGGATGTCTATATGGCTCTACTTTTTTCATACTCACTCAGCATTTCATGGGAGCATTCCAGCAAATTGGTAAGACATGATAGTTGTCGCCTGAATCCATGTTGGGAATCTGTAATTAAATTGTGAATTTCTAAGTAGTCAACAATCTTGTCTACTAGTATCCCTTCTAAGAGTTTTACTGTGATAGAAGTAAAACTAATTGGCCGATAATACTTGGAACACTCGTGATCCCCTTCTTAAAGATTGGAGTCACACTGGCCCAGTTTCCATTCTTCAGGGACCTCTCTATTTTCTAGTGATTTATAAAAGATGTCTGCCAAGAAACGTGCAATTTAATCTCGCACTTCTCGTACAGAGTAGTGAGAAG